>VKOC01020058.1:0-11470 GCA_009364415.1 Spea multiplicata | reverse complement strand
ACTGATATTTGAACTTATTTTTCTTACACAGCGTTAGTGGAATGTGTGCCTATTGTTTGAAAAAAAGACTGGGGTATAAACACAAACGAATGCAAGTTGTGCTCAGAGAACCAACATGTATTGTGCTGTGAATACACTGAATCATTTTTATCCACAGGTGCAAATATACCTAACCATACTGTTTTCTCTTACACAAAAGCTAGATACAGCTGAGTGGAAAAAAGGAGGGGGCATTTCTTGGGGTGTTGGGGACAGATGGTGAAGAACAGCTAAGAAAAAAAAGGCTTTTCTTCCCTTTTTGTATATTATGTGCATCTGCTGTTGGTGGAAGAAAACCAAAGAGAAAAGGCTATCCAAGAGAAAAATTTGAGGTTGATGTTATTGGTTAGTAAAATCCTGTATTCGGTTGATTTTTAGATTACTTATAGCAGTAATTGATGTACAAAAATATATATATATATCTCGTTAGTTGATGGGATTAAAATGTTCTGAAACAAAAACAGATCTGTTTGGCTAGCAACCTATTGAACCTATTGAACTTTTATCAAACTGTGAAAGTGACACTTCCCAGCATAAATTAATTTATTTAATTTAAATAGGTGTTAATTAAGCGGTCTCTCTTGAGGCCCATGGAATTTTTATTCTTGGTGACAACTGAAGTTAATGATGTCAAGAGTTAATAATATAATTAATCATATGCAACCATAAGGAAGAAAAATGGTGTGCAAAACAAAGTGGCATAAAGAGTGGAAACCAAAGCAAACGTACATTTTATATCCCGACAAGAACTGCCCAATAGTTAAATGAAATTTGGAGTCCTCACATACACCTTTATATTTAACTAGAATGAAATGTAGCAGTGGAAGTTATACTCAGTTTATATTTCTTTTTTTTTAAATGAAAAATACTATAACTCAGTGATTATTTTTATTGGGCCACTGATGTAGATCTGACCCTGGGCATTGTCTCAGCCACCACAAACCTTTGAAGCGTAGGAGCCAATGCATCTTTTGCAAGCTGTCACATTTCAGTGTTCCCTACATTAGGTTGCATGTACAAGATTTCTCAGAGGTTTGCATAGCTCTCTATAGTAATTTGCTGGTTTCACGGGGATGCCATTGATATCTTTTTGCAACCTTTGGCATCCTGATAAAGCCTTTACAGGAAGTGTACAGCGCTGTATATTATGCATGCTTCCAGTTTCCTGTGAGGTAACAGACAGGAGCCAATGTTGAAAATTCAAAAATCTCATTTTAATTCAGTATATAATTAAGAAAACTACACAGTATACACTGGGTGTACAGTGATACTAGAGGAACGTTGGACCACTTAAGTACCCAGTGACTAGTACATCGGCATATATTCTATTAGAAAATAATGAGCCATTTTCCGTTGAAACCTAGTTTATAGGAGCAGATAAACAAACCATAATCCTTGAAGAGGAGTCAGCGGTATCAGTTCTCAAACTGGTATTTCAGAAATCCTCACAACAAAAGAAGTATTATGTTTCTTACAAACGTGAGCTTGTTCCTGATAATTGGCTCCCTTGAATTTTCAAATGGTTTATGCTATGAGCAAACCTAGAATTTAAAACAAGCAATTACATTTTTCAAATCTACCAACAATTTTATTATGCATCTGGAAGCCCTGATAATGGCTTAGCATCTCTCTTTTTTTTGCTAATTACAGACAAAATAACTTTTCATTTTGCAGTGAAATATATCCAATATAGGGATGGTTTAACACCCTACAATGCTTTGCTGTGCTGTTATCTTTCACCACTCAGATACCTTTAAGGGATTATGTGTCATCATTAAGCATTGAAGCTTATGGTTAATGGCTGACATGGGGCATTCCTGTATCTTCAGTACCCAGTGCCTTCTGCCGTTCAAGGTTTTTAGGCAGTCACTGATTGGCTTTTATTCAAAGAATCGCCACATGATAAACGCATCTCTGTTTTTTGGATAGAGCAAGGCATATTATTCTGCTTGATCTTCCTCAGCCACAAGTGGCATTTTTTTATTTCTTGAATCAATTTTCTAACCATTTATATGTAACGTATCTGTGTACATTAATACATGCATGGATTTAACAATTTTGGTCTATTCATTTTTGCCATTGTTTTTTTAGAAACACTTTTATTTGCCTCCCCTATCCTTAATTTTAGCATGGAATGTTTTCAGAAAAGTATTAAATTGAAATGTCCACAATAAGGCCTTACCAGTAAAGTGATTCAATTTTGGAGAGACATTCCACAGTGTTCCCTGCTGCCATCTAGATAGTATTGTAAACTGCTAGTAACTTGTCATAAATGTATGTAAATGGACAAGGATACTCAAATGCTAAATATATATGAAAAATGACTGCCAGTAGGGAGTATGGTTATTTAAACTATAAAATTATGCCAAAATTAAATCAAATTAATCTGTCTGTATCTGGCAACAGATTGACAAATTGCTGTTACTTGCATGGGAGCCTGTATATTTATTTCCATGCACTCGCAGCCCTTGTTGATTGGTTTATGCATTGCATCCTCCATTGACTTGAAATGACCCATTCAAGTCTGTGAGATCCCGTTCAAGTTTATACGACCTATCCTCTAAACTCTGTGGCAGATATTGGTGAAGATAGTGGTGAAGAGGCAGAGGCACAGATTGTATTTTTTCCCTACCATCCCACGGGACATAGGTGTTTTATTGTTATTTAGTTTATATTTAGTGTCGTTTAGAGGTGTAGTTTTCAGCCCATAACCACCTGTTTTTTTTTTATTATGACCCACACTACACATTGAGAAAAGAGGGGCAGTTGTCACTCCTCCATTAGTTAATAGAGAATTGTATTTTAGTTTGAGTTTTTCTTATCCATCCTCTGAAAAAGACTAACAGGGACCATTTTCAGATCATGTCACATTCCAGTGCATCTTTTCATTGGTAGCAAAACCTCTGAATAAGGCAAATGCCTTCAAACCTACCCACAAACATGAGCTCTGCCTAGCTGGCTATGGGCTTTATTATAGTAGAAAAATGCTCAAGTCTTCCGTTATCTAACTAAAATAAAACCATGTACAAATAATATATTAATCGATATTTGTAATGGAACATGATCACATCCAAAACTGGAATACATAAAATATAGGTTCTAACAAACGGTATAGCAGAAAGCAGGCAACCATTTTAACCCTATGAGGTTAGAGACAGTGCTCTAAAAGAGTTAATTTGTGATTAATACCAACAATGCATACTAACGATCAATAATGATTCTCATGTCCTCAGTTAAAATGCTAATCGGGTGCCAAAGACTGGCCTGCTAATGTCTCAAGGCACCAAACAAAAGCATATTATGCAAAGGAAGATGCGGCGTTGATTAGCCTGTTAAAAGTGAACCATGAAAGCCTGCTTCATTGTGAATGTGGTGTTCTCTATCAATGAATGTTAATTTATGGCAAACCATTGTTTATTGTATAAGTTTTCTCAGACCGAGGCATGTCAAATCCATCTGTCAGTAAATTACACATCACAAACGTGCTCAAGAGCCATAGCTACAAATATGTACGAGATGTAAGTTTGTATGTCCCACGGTTTAAATCAAGAAAATAGATTTCATAACACAACATGATATCATTGATTTGTGTAATTCATTACATGTGTGCAGAAAAGCAGCGCCAGTGTGAAAGTATTAAAAGAATAATATACGTTATTTATGTAATACTAATTTAAAAGTACTTTGTAAAGAAACGCACAAAGTATTGGACTATTGTCAACTGATAACGTTCCAAATGTAGCATAAAATATTGTACATGGAATGTGGTATTTTTTTAACCGCTTATGGACCGGGGTTGTTTACACTACCAGACCAACGTTTATGGGGGGAGTTTTTCTCTATTTTTTCTTCAACCCTATTTTTCCATCTTACTATTTTTTTTCACTTTCTTATTGGTTAAGCCCCTCCTTCTAGTTCCCCCCTATATCCATTTTTCAGCATTTGTAGTAATTAGAAAAGATAACTTTTAAATTGGTGGTACAGTATAAGTATACTGCGCCAGACAATGACGGGTGTTACAGCCTATCACTGTATACTGTGCCAGACATTGATGGTGGTGCAGCATAACTGCCATTGCTATTTCCTGTGCCAGACATTGATGGTGGTACAGCATAACTGAAATCAATATATACGGTGCCAGAAATTGATGGTAGTAAAGCATAACTGCCATCACTTTATACTGAGCCAGATATTGATGGTGGTACATCAAAGCCACAGTCACTATGTACTGTGTCAGACATTAACAGTGGTACAGCATAACTGCAGTCACTATATACTGTGTCAGACATTGATGGTAGTACAGCATTACTGCCATCACTTTATACTAACAAGGTGTGTATGTGAAATGTGACACTTCTATGAATTATAACAACATGCATACCCGCAGCTCCTCCTTAGTACTCCTCACAGTACTATTGAAACAAGTGTAATGTATACAGGTAGGGAAGCGCAGGGTTAAACGATGTGAAAAAATCGTATCCATGACAATCTAAAATGCAGTCCTTTCCAATGATCTGTATAAAAGAAATAATACTATGGCACAGTAAAGTAAGTAAACAGTGTGGCCCCTATTTATTGGAGCAACTTACAAGAGGTGATGGCTCACAAAATGAGCTACAATAGTATAAAAGCAAAGGCAGTCCACAGGCCACTGTTTATAATAGATGCACAAACATGATTATAGTACACATGCATTAATGGGCATGTACATATGCACAGTACAAATAATATACACATATATAAAAAGTAATACAAGCGTCACAACTTGTAGTTCTGGGCTTTTAGATATTTGGACAGGGGCGCAATTTCAGTGCTTGCCATAGGCGCAATTTTCAGTAGATACGCCTCCGTAAGTAACTCCTACTTAAGTATTGTTTTTCTGGTTTTCACCTTCACATTTTATTCAAAAATATTATTATAATACACCAACTTGTAGGCATAGTAGGTGCAGGTCTGCATTATGTAGTTTTTTCGCTGTGCTTTTAAACCAAGTTAAGAGGAAAAATATAAGTAATGATTTTGTGCCTGTGCATTAATGAGCAGATATTTGCTAGAATATGCTCCATGGTGACCATGTTCACTGCAAACTAATTACCTGCGTCATATCAATAAAACACAATAATGTAATAAAATATATTTTACTATGTTTTCATAGTGCAAATACATTAACCCTTAACAAGACTGAATTTCTTATGGTTTTGGTAGAGGATTCTTTTTAATGGATTTTTAAATTAACTTTAGTGATTTACTTTTATTTTATAGCTAATTTGTTTGGTAATGGCTGGACATGATTAGGCCAAATTTCGGCCAAATTTGTTAGTTCATTGATTTTCGTTCTCTTCCCATAAGGTTAGGATGAAAATCCGGGGGGCATTTTTAATTGGGAAATTAAATTGGTTGCCCGGTACCCACGTTCACTCTCTCACACACTCTAAATGTTTCCCTACCTTCTCAGTCGACCACTTCCGCTTCTTCTTGATCCAGGGCAGGCAGACACTGGTACATGATAGGCGCATGGAACCCCTGTGGAGCAGTACTGGATTTCACCAATATTATAAAGGGAAAAGGTTTCCCCGGAGTAAGGACGTACAAAGAGATGCAGCAGTAGTAAGGCACTGGACCTGGGCAGGCAGACACTGGCAGATGATAGGTACATGATGATAGGCACATGGAGCTGGACTCGATTTCACCAATATTATACATTATAATGTCTGGTTTTATCAATGAAGAATAATAGATGATATGATAATTAAACAATATAGCTTGTTCCGAAATTAATGGTTTGGCTGGTAGCATAATTAGGCAACTGTGTTAACTAAGCTCTACTCGGGAACAGGAAAAAATGCCTGTTGCAGTCCCTGTAATACACTACAACACTACAACAATAAAACTATTAATTAACTTGCAGTGTTGCATACGAGCAATGTGCATTAATGTCACCCGCTTCTAAGCTAACTGTCAATGTCTCACATTGTTGGTTAGGTTAGTCCCTCCTCAGAACTCAAGTTTGTCTCTGCCTCTTTTCTGCCATTATCTTCCTCTTTTCTATGAGTTCAGAATGTTTGGTAGGTTTAAGTGTATCACAGTCTTCTAGAAGCGACAAAAAGTGTATTTGGAAATTAAGTTATGTCCGTTATATTTTTCTTCTAAACACCTTACTCATGAATAGCTATTAACTGGCTGCAAAGCTACCTTAAATTGTTTAGCCTTTGAAATTGTTGGGGGTTGTGTCCAGGCAATCCACTTTTATCTCATTTTAGAATAAGGTGCAATTACATAAAGCTACTTCTTATTCACATTAGGATATTTAGAGCTCCCAGTAACACATTTTTAATTTGAACCTGCATCAGGTGCGGTAACAATTAATATTTACAGATTTAGTTAGGATGTTAGCTGAATGTTCTTAAAGACAAATCTCTCATATGTGTCAAAAGCCATTATCATACCTAAATTTACTTTTTTAATTGTTGATGCCACTTTCTCCTATACACTGAAACATTTTGAACACATCTTTCATTATTGTGTTCTTTACAGGTTTAGATATTTATAAATATAGAATATATTCTCATGTTGTAGGAGATCATTTACATAGTTTTATCTGATTTTATCACTGTCTTTTTTGAATATTTTGTCGGATCTTCAAAATGTTTCCTTTGGTGTCCTATTGTTGTCATGGGAGTTGAGAAACCGCTTAGGAAAAAATAAAAAAAAATAATAGTAATAATAAATGTAGCTTATGTTTTTGATCTGAGAAGATATGAATAAATTCCAATGGCAATTACCCATTTTCTTTCTCTAAGGTTGTATAAATGTATCGTATTTCAAGCTAGAATAATATTGATTCTTGTATATATTATTTGTATGTGTGTATACACCAGACAAGCCAGAAGGCTTGTTTTTCCCTCAGAATTTCCCTCATGGTGCTGCCACAACCACAAGGGATTCTGGGTAGGCGCATGCAAATAAGGTTAAAAATTATCACCTTTTGCCTCTATATCCACTTTATACATAGATCCCTTGAAAGTAATTGCCCGCTGTACAAAACAGCCTGTAGGCAAAACTCATGGACAGCTGAGTGGTGATCTGGCTATTGCACCTTTTCCCGAGTTTTGTCTACAAATATGAACAGGCTTTTAAAGAAGTTCAGTTAGGGCTACAAGCAGATAAAGTCAATTTTAAATTATAAATTATTCCTACCAACTCTCCTCAGTACTGTAGGACTGAAGCCCACAACACGCTGTCTTGGTGTTAAAGGGACAGGTCAGTTTAAATGCAAATACAAAGACATGGTAATTGTGCTTGAATTCTACATTGTGAACACACATGCACCCCCAGTACTTGGTTTAAGAGCATGTTTAGACATGGGGCTAATTAAGCTTGTCTTTTCAATGTGAGCAGACATGGATAAACCCTGCGCTTCAATACAGGAGTTTTCTGATGTTTTTCAAGGCATTGGATAGTTTCCAGGTGAATGCACTATACATCTACACCGTACAGCTGTGCCTAGGAGAATTTATGCTGCATAGTCACATCAAGGAGGAGCTAGACGGTATGGAAAAATTAGGAATTATTGCCAAAGTGCTTGAACCCACTGACTGGGTCAATGACCTCGTTGTTGTGGAAAAATCTCGCATTGGAAAACTCAGGGTTTGTCTAGATCGTAGAGACTTTAATAAAGCAATCAAGAGGCCACATTATCCTCTTCCAATTTTGGATGACATCCCTCCAAAACTTACTGGAGCACAATTCTTCAGTGTACTGGATGCAAAATCTGGATACTAGGTGATGACACTCTCAGAGGTCATCCAAGCTAAACACATTTAAGACAGTGGCAGGGAGATACAGATATCTCCGTTTACCCTTTGGACTGATTTCAGCTCAATGTGAACTTAAGAGAAAGATTGATGAGGCTTATGAAGGGCTTGACAGCAATTGTTAACAAAATACTCATTTTTGGGAAAACAAAAGAGGAACATAAAGAGTGCTGAGGAGAACCCATGAAAAAAGGAGCACAGAAGGAGTAAAAAGGGCACAAGCTAACATGTGAAGGCATCAAACCTAATCTAGAGAAGATCAATGCCCTAAAAGATATACATCCTCCCAAGAAAAGGTCAGAGCTGGAGACCATCCTCAGTATGGTCAATTATCTATCCAACTTTGTGCCAAACATGTCTGAGATTAATCCACCATTGAAACAGTTTTGAAAAAACACAAATGAATTTGTATGGGACAAGACTCAACAAAAAGCATAACAAAGAGCTCGAATACCCATCCTGAAGAAACCCGTTGCAGCTGCACCTCCACGCCTTCAGAGAATGATCCTGCAGCTACAGAGGTACAATTCTGAAATTATACATTGTCCAGGAAAAGACATTCCAATAGCTGACACCCCATCTAGGAAATCAATTCTATACAGACTTAAATCACTGAATGAAGGAATTGATGCACAGATTTCCACATTCATAGCCAATCTCCCTATTAGTGACAGGAAACTGACTGACATTCGAACAGCTACAAAACAAGATCCGAAATTCATTATGCTGAAATCAAATCTGGGTGGCCTGATGTAAGGAAACAATGCCCTCCCAGCCTTGTTGAATACTGGAGTCACAGAGATGAAATTTCACAGATTGAAGGGATTCTATTCAACGACAAGAAAATTATTGTCCCACGTGTGCTAGAGCACATACACACTGGGGATATGGGAGTTGAGAGGAGTACGCAATCTTATTTTGGCCAGGAATTAACAGATTGAGGATATGGTAGAAAAATGCCCTACCCGCATAGAACACCAAAAGTCTTACCCTAAATGACCGCAACTAGAAACACATGAGCCAACCCTTGATGGTGACTAGATGCAGATAGGTGCTCTCTGAGTTATTCCTTGGTAAGACACTAATTTGAGTGCGTACACAGGAAATACACTTAAATATTTTTTTGTGATGTGTACAACACATTATAAGACAAAACATTCGCAAACATCCTTTAGAACATAAACATCTATAAGGCTATCTTTTTAGGAAAATATATACATCTAGTATGTCAGTTCATATATAACTCCCCTAGTCTCTAAAGCTCAGGCAAGATATCAGTGTGGCAAAGGCTTTGAACACCCAGTCTTTTTTTATTCTTCATTCCCCACATACTTTTAGCCATTTAGCCAATGAACGTTCAGGGATGTCATGTCTATTATTCTGAAGTGCTATACTTTGCTCCATTTTATATAGGAATTGCGTTTGTTTCATTATAGTATTCCATGTAGGGGTATTTTCTTAAATGTCTGATCTTAGCGTATCCCCACCATATATGAAGAGCATTTCCTTCTTCCCTGTTACAAGGGAAGATTTGTGTTCTTACTATTAAATTTGTTCAAGGTTTTGGGGACCAAGTACCACCTATATATTAATTTTATATGCATCTCTACTATATTAAAGCAAGGACTATATTTCCTCACTTCTTTCAAGGAATTGATCCATTTTTCCTCTTCATAGGAATTACCAAATTCCTTTTCCCATGATCTCCATGCTGTATTGTACTTACAGTTATAAATTACCACTTCCTTTACAAAAAAATCTGAAATACTGTTCTTGGCTTTGGCATTCTATGTTATAGTTATTTTATCACATTATCTTTATAGGCTATCTTGTTTATAACATGAAATTCTATATTTCTGATATTTATATTTTCAAATGTAAAACAACTATAGTAAAAAAAATGTTTATCCTTAAACGAGTGAAGTTTGAGAAGGAAATAATTCCTTAATCAAAAGAGGTTATATCCAACATATCAAGTTTCTTATAACTGGCTTCTCTACAATGCCACATATATTAAGTTTCTTTACAGAGCTGTAATAAGAAATTGGAAGACATCATTAACATTGTCTGAAGATGTCATTACTCCAACATTTAGTTCCAAGCAGATGGATCCTTCTGACCCTTAGGACAGAGACACTTTAGTTTAAGGTGAGGAAGGTTCCTGTTCGCTGATTCAGCTAAAGAGTCTCCATTAAACCTCCCCAGGGTCCTACAGAAACAATTCTCTGGAGACAAACATACAAACTGGAAAAATTGGCACTTGGTTTAATCCAAATTCCACTGAAGCTTGTGCTCATTTGTCTCCTGTCACATTTGGTTTCATGTTCATCAGCCTATATTGCTTATCTTGGCAGCTATCATTATGTACTCCTGGATTTCTCAGGTGAACTTGGAGTGCAAGAATAGTAAAAAAAAAAATGGTTGTTTTCATAAGAATGGACTGTGAGCTGTGTCCTTTAATCCTAAAAAGGTAAATGTCATGTTGAGGCTGTTTAAAGCCATTAAGAAATTACATCAGTTATAATCAGTATTACTCAGTGTTATATTGTTTTTCTCTTTATATAACTTGTTTCCTAGACATTTGTAATATAGAGAACATACACAGACATTCATCTCTGGCTTGGCCCTCCACCATTTCTCTGCCTCTTACAGGTATGACATTATCCAATAAACGTCATACCTGAATTAAATAATTGACATTATCCTTAAAACGGATCCTCCTCTGAAACCACATTTCATGTTTTAACTTCACCTGGTATGACATGATTATTGAAACTGATCCACAACTGAATCCCATATCTCCTACTTTCAGTGGCATCGGCCCCTACATCATGCTGTGCCCCCCCAATTGAAACACCATTTTTTGGGGGGGTGCAGCCGTGATAGAGGCGGAGGAGAGAGGTGCCGAGTGGTCACTCAGGAATACTGTTCTGTGCCTCTCACTCTCCCCTGCGCGGCCTCTGTCCTTGTCCTGACTCTATACCTTGCGCTCCTACTGCAGGACTTCTAAAAGGTAAGTGAACTTCAAAGGGGGGAGAGAATAGTCAGAGAGGGTAGATAGTTAGGAGGGGGTAGATAGGGGGAAGGGAGTGAGACGGGGGAGAGGGGATAGATAGGGAGTAGATAGGGAGAAGGGAGTGAGAAGGGGTAGATAGGGATTTGTCATAAAGGCAAAGATGGTATAAACAGGGTGTTTAAGCATTGGGGACCTAGATGGCACAGGTAGCGTGTTTATGGGACAAAGATGGCGTACGCTTGGCTGTTTTGGGAGAAAAATGGCACGTCCTATGTGCGTTATCTGGGTGTTGGTCAGGTTTTATGTGGGCAGTGTGGATGCCAGGGCTGGCTCTGGGATGTGCAACCTGTGATCTATGCCTGTAATTTAGGGAGTTTTATCTATAGCTTAAATGCTGAGTTTCTATGTGAATTCCAATTGATCTAGAACTGCAATGCTATGTTCCTATACATTATTTATGTTTACCTGAAAATACAGGATTTGTATGTCTTCTTCGGTTGATCAATACCTGCTATGTATCCATATAGATTCCAAAAATAGTTACCAGCACTCCTGGGACTTGGTTTCAATAAATCTCTCAAAGCACTGTGTTACAAGTCAA
>VKOC01020054.1:0-21317 GCA_009364415.1 Spea multiplicata | reverse complement strand
AACAAAGAAAAAAGCTAAGAATTTTCATCCGACATTGACAGGCTCTTTCACTCACACTCTCTGAATGTCTCCCTACCCTCTCTGTCGACCACTTCCGTGTCTCACAGCTCCGTTTCCGTGTCTTGCAGCTATGCTTCTACGTCTTGCGTACTTTGTTCTTCATCTTCTTATTCTTCTCTCTCTTCATCCTCATCTCTGCAAACATAACCTCCCATGGAACTTCTGCCAAGATGGCGGCGCTTCCAGTGACATCATCTTCCCTGATTGAAGGGCCGTGGTAGAGGACGTCACTGGAAGCTCCAGAATATTGTCCTAAGATAACCTTGTGGGAACATCCGTCAAAATGGTGGAGCTTCAGGTGACGTCCTCTCCCAGACTGGAAGCAGAAGTGGTCGGCAGAGAAGGTAGGGAGACATTTGGACAGCATGAGAGAGAGTGAATTAAAATGAGAGTGTGAAGAGTGAGAGTCTGAGATACCATGGTGAATATGTTATATACTGGCATGGTCTCAAGCCGCAAATATGTTATGAGTATATAACAGTATAAAAACAGCCATTCGCTAATTTTAATTTATTTTTCAGCAGGATCAACAAATGGTTAATGTACATTGGTTATTTTTTGCTGTTATAGATTCTGTTCACAAATTGAGACATTTTAACCCTTTTGTACACCAGTGAAACAAGTATATTTTGTATTCCTGGAGACTATTGACACCTGTCATTATGGTCTAAAACATGGTTATTTGAGAAATGAAATTATTATAACACATAAATAAGTTAAGGTCAAAATGAGTACAGCCAGTAATTCTGCAAATATAAAATATAATTCAAAAATATTTGTGGCAAGAACAAATAATTCTTAGAAGGGTAAAATAAAATTACCTAGAATTTCTGTAAAGACAAAAATACCACGCCAGTGTGCGGAAAAATATTTAGAAACCAACGATTTTATGTCTGTTTTAAGTATCAGGTGGCCTTTATAACCCTTTTGTCGTCAGCAGTACTGCATAGTTAGGCGGACTAGATGGGCCGAATGGTTATAATCTGATGTTGAATTCCATGTTTCTATATTTAAACCGACAGTAATCTGAATTAAACAGATGTTTCCCTAGGAGGGCACTGAGTGAGGATGGGACTACTAGCTAAGCCTGTCCCAGAGGTTGCCTTGACTTGCAATCTATCGGACAGCTGTGTCTTTTCCCCAGTGGTTGAGCCTCTGGGTACAAAACCATACCCTAATATTAGCCAACAAGCCAACACAAAACTAAGGTCCGGTACCTGAAAATCTATGGAAAAAAATCACACCTAGAGTACAGCAAGAGGGTATTGCACATTGAATGAGCAATAAGATACTGGCTTGATCATGTATAAATTCCCCAAAAGCAACTTCACAAAGGGCAGAAAATGAGTACTCCATCATGCCCGTGACAAATCCTGCAGAATAAAAACAATATGTCAAATGCGTAATATGTAGGAAAGGAACTGGGAGTAGTAATAGGTCCATACAAAACACATCTTCCGAGAAGGCTGGCAAACCACAAACTTGGAGATAGCATTCTAGCCAGCTTAGCTCAGGCTGCCTTCATTTTTGGCAAAAATATGTTAGGCTTAAAGCCCGCATTGGCTCAACCGGCTATACTCAACCCAAGTATTCTGCTGCTACAATAAGAAAAATGCAAAAAATGCACATATATAAAACCAATAAATATGAAGGCTTCTGGTAGTGGCCCAAGTTCTTCAAACAGGACAGTCCAGTGGAACTGGCAATTGAACCCCTATCCTTTTAAATGTATAACAGACATGTTTTCGGACAGCTGTATTGCTTAGCCAGTTTTGGCTATGCTCCCATTTCATAAGGCTACCATGTTAAAGACTCTTTCACAGAGAAGCAGTGGGGGGATTAGGAGAGGTTTATTTCGGGCATACAGGTGATCCATTCAGCTTGAGCAAATGTATGTGTTTTATAAACTGCACTTATAATTTAATCTACTACTTAAACTTAATTAAATATTATTTTCTAGCCTGAATTACAAGGTGTTATTGATAATTTTAAGTGCACTGATTACACAACAGGTTACAAAACTCTAGGAAACGGAGGATAAGGCTGGAACCAATTCTCTCGTTAAAATGTCGCTCATCTAGCATGCCTCGGCTCTGGCTTGGATCCAGCCTTCAGCTCATGGAACATTTGTACAGTAAATTCCTTCTCTTCTCCCAGAGCATAACATTAAAAAATATTGGCATCATGTCCTTTTACTTTCATGTGGTTAAAGGCTGTACGTTTTGCGACTTGGTATATGGACTCACGAAAGTAGATTGCACAATGTTTTTGTAAGCATGCCAGAGATTTAGCAACATAATATCTGTTTATTTTCCATATAGGATGCTTGTACAAAAGGGAAAGATTTCTTAAGGATGAACATGAACCGGTCTTACAGGTCCAGTCTATTGCTTAAAGCAGCCAATCATTGGTAGGAAAGCGTTGCCATTGAAATCAATAGGAGCACTGGCTCATGATCGCCATTGGCAAGCAAACAAAAAAGTGTTAAAAGTGACGCTCGGATATTATATTCATTAAAGCCGATATAATGGCAGAAATGCTTCTTTAAGATAGATCATAGCTGCCAACATATATTGGTGGGAACAACCAGTAAGTAGAACATGAGTCCCATTTCCGTCCTATTCTTTGTGAATTGTGATACAATTACTAGGCATGCAAAGGGTGGACCTGGAACCAGAGTCCAAGTCACAATGCGGGTACTGGCACTGCTGAACATCATGTTCTCTGCCTCTGGCATCGCAGGCTTTATTCCATGTTCTCCCTACTGTAAGGGAAGGTTCCCTTAATGAAGAAAAGTCTAGAACACAGAGCACAACACACAAATGGCAAATCCTGTTCAGAAACCCACAGAAAACCTAGAGGAGATAGTAATTACCCTCACCCTCAACATGAGTGTCCCAATTCGGCCACCCTTAGGGGTATGTGGATGTGCATGGTATACTTTAGACTTGTTAATAGAACTAAGGCTTAAACCTGTTTATTTGTTTCTTACTTATATATGTTCACTTTTTTTATATATTGTTAGCAAAGTATACATTATATATAATATATATATATATCCTTTAAAACAGATTATTTGTTTTAATTATGTACACACACAAATCATACCAAATTACATAGGTTTTTATTTTAATTAATAAGAGATTTTTTTTCTTTTGGGTACAAGGGGGAATGGGACAACAGTGTAAAAAAAGAGAGAAAAAAATAGGCATTAAAATATGTTAAAATATAAGCCACAATGTTCTCTCCTGAGGCAAGTACAAGAAGTACATCAGATCCGCTAAATATTTTTACATCGTGATTATTTCTCTTTAATTTTTGCATAAAGTCCCTTTGTGCGCAAACGTCCTGCCCTAGTATGAAAACAGACCGCCTACCTATCTGCGTTTCATGCGTTCATTAGACAAGGTAAACAGATTTTTTTTCGTATTGCTTCTAATTTGTTCCATCTGCAACTTCCACCTCGATATTCTGATCCAAGAAGAGAGGGTGGTGGAGGAGCGACTTGAACTGGGTTATAAACAACTCTCTCTGTTTGAATGCCGTCTGTGACCTTCAGGAACCGGGGACTGTGCCAGAAATGGATGGAAGGCAGTGTAAACGTCTCTTCAAGTCGGAGATACGGATGTTTGAGTCACGGCTATAGACCCGTGGGCATGTTTTTCCTCACTGGAGGAGCATGGAAAGAGGGTGATGAGTCAATAATGTTTTTTTTTATTAACATCAACCTTAACTTACTTATATTTTTAGCTTATTGATGTTATAGATGTCTTGGGTCTCTTGAAGAGATGATTCTCAAACAATAAACCAAACAAAATACGACTTAATGTTTACTAAATTGGAAATAATAAATACTAGATTTTCCAGCATAACTGTACAAAATTAAATTTGCTAAATATTTTTTTTCATGATCTCGGATGGATGATTTTCCTTTGCACTTGCTCTTCAGAGCACTTCCTGAACACAATTCAACAGGAAGTGATAAGCACCACAGCAAATTGCTTCCCCTGCTCGGTAAATATATCACATGCAGTTTTAAATACAGTTATGTCTAAATAAGCTTAAGAGGAATTAATCAGTTTCGAAGATTAACCATTCTACAGTGGTAACAAATAATATAATATCATGTTGGTAAAGTGGTAAAAAAATAGAGTAATACAATGTCATATCAGCAAAATCTAAAGTATTGTTCCTGTATTATTTAGCATCCATTGTCACTATATGATAATATGGCATTTATTGGGGGATTGCATTATAAGGATTGGCCCACATTGCCTACACAGTGGCCGACAGACTCAAATTTGCCTGGACAGGACCCAAAAAAGTGACTGTCCTGGCAAATCCAGGACTGCTGGCAAATGTGTCTATTTATCTATGGGAGGAATAAGCATGTCGATTCAGAAAACAGGAATCCCCAATACATATATTGTTTATTTGAATATGGAATTACCCTCACATGTGTTTATTTAGTATACTAGGATTTGGGAAAAGTGAAAGATTCTATGAAAATAATTGAATCGTCAAAGAAATCAAAACAGCAAAAGGATATTACATTATTTCCATCTAGACATCCCTGTGTTAAATATGCAAACCTCCCTCAAGTCTTGTGATTCTTTTTCTTTTTTTACTCACAGTGCAATATGAAAAATGTATGAGTCATATCTTGTGTATGGAGTATTAACCTTTCAAAGATTCAGTGCCAAAAAGACATCTTTATATCTCCTAGAGCTGATTCACTATCGATAACATGCTATAAATATAATTTACAAGGCGCTGTATGTGCATATTGCATAAGGCATATTGCATAAACTCTACATATACCATATTGTATATACGCTACTAGCATACCCCCCAAACATTTCAGGTGTCTCAATTGGGGCATCTACGTTGGTGGCATGATTAGAGGTGGAGTGGGGTTGGAGGTGACCCAGGCACACAACCGACCACCTACCTTACCTGCCTAGCACTCAGCCCACCGCCAGTCAGAGGAGATCAGAGGCTGCCACTATGATCCCTACTACTCCCAAAAGTAGTACAGTGAGGGCGTTTATTTCATTTTGAAAGTACGGCCAGAATTCATTTCACTTCCACAAACGATATCTGTCCACAAACGATATCCGTCACTTTTCCACATCCCACATTTTACAGTTCAGCTCACAAAACAAATGCATGTAATACTGCATACATATTAAAATAAGGAATGTGTATATATATTTGAAATCCGCATTATACGTATCCCGAGGGAGCAGCCATCTTAATTCAAGATGTCCATGATTACCCCATATCATTAAGTCATTCCTCCCTTTGTTTTATTTCCCATTGTGTGCAAACTGATGAGTCCAACAAGGGTTTGATGCCATACAAGGCAATCCTTCACCCTTTATGCCAAATATCACCAAAACTCCAAATATGTTTCCATGTGAAATCAAATTTGCCCAGGTAGATTTGGATTCTTAGGTAACCTTACCATGTAGGGATCCACTCTACAATAAGTTTTAATCCAGTCATCTGTCATCAGTGTCTGTTTCATTCATTATGTACAATATTATGGTATTTAAAAGATACAACATTGTTTCATTGATAACCATTGATAATCTTGTTTGAGGCTTTGCATCTAATCAGGTATTATTGGCAACAATTCCTTTCGTCCATTAGAAATTAGGTTCACATTTACCTTGTCCTTACATCATATTGCTGGTCTGAAGCCAAGGAGACCATGTGTTGTCCATGCCTCTGTGTGGTTTGTGATTTCCTGCTATGGGAAATGATGTGTTAAGACCAGGGAACAAAGCTGATGAAGGGGAGGTCAAGAGAAGGAGTGGAAAAAGTCTGGATGAATAAATAGGGATGTCAACCTACTTTACATCCAGACCTCCTCACCAGGAAAACAGGTGAAGACACCGACTACTTGGTGAGTATAATATGACAATCTCTAATAAATGTGAAGTGCTCATTAAATAATCTTTGATTTTCTTTGGAGGTTTCGGTTTGAAATTAAAAATTGATTATAAGTAATAAGTGCAGTATTGATCTGAAAATCTCAATTTTCTTAACAAATTTATAATTTCAAATCAATTTTGAGCTTATCACAGATAACAGAATGATTTTTACATATGGCCAGCTGTATTATTTGGGATAATAAATAGTGCTTTCTGCTCAATGTACATAACATGTATTTTCTAGCGGTACTATATTAGGAGTTTGGGAAATAATCATCAATTCTGTAGATCTACAGTCAGAGCCATTTTAATGTTTACTAATTCAGATATATATACTATGTGTTTAGAATATAAAGGGTAAAACAACTATGTGTGTAGTGTATGTTACATGCACAATGTTGTTCAATAAGGCAAGTTAATTGTACTGAATCTTCCAAAGCATTGAATCTCAATAGCAAACATCTGGAAGGATACTGCTTTGCTCAAATCTAGATGAGTCCAGCTCACAAACTGTAAAAGGAACTGGAGACCGGTTGGATTCAGTTAGATTCAGCCAAAGGCAAGTCTTCTAATGCAATCCAAGTGTAATTTCCTATACGGAAACAGGAGATCCAGTCTAATAACGTGGGTTTTCTAGACAAATGCATGCAGAAAGGCATTAGATCATTTGATGAAAATAAGTAACCAGGAATTCATGTGATACTTGCATTTAAAATACAAGCCTATTTCAATAACATGATGCAGAACAGTGATGTATTTATGGTTTTTTTTTACCTAGGCTTGATCAAGGGCAATACCACTATCTGCCCCCAGATCTACCATACTGCATTGATCTGTGTTCTTTGAGCAATGGGCAATGATGTCATATCTCAGGGTTCCACGTTAGGTTATGTGTTAAATATACTACAATGGTCGGCAAAGTCCTCATAGCATAAATAGGAGATTCATCTTCTCAATGGGCCAACTGAAAGTTGCTGAGCACTATAGAAACCCAATAAAGTAATAAAGTGTAAAGCGCCTATGGGGCTGACCCCTATAGTTTCATCAAGATAACAGGAACTTTTAGATTGTTGACGATGGATATAAGGCATGACGTTTTCCACATAAACCTCTCTATAGCTATATAATATCCTACAAAAAGTTTCCACAAACTGGAGAAAAGCTTAGGATAAATCAGCAGTGTCTGTCACATATAGGTGTTCAATATATTATGGAAAATATATCAGACTTGTGACTTGTTGCCAGATTTGAGAGCTGTGAGACTAATTCTTGCAAAGCAAGGTCCATTTTTTCTTTTGTCTATAAGACATCTGCTACTTCTCTCCCCATTGCGTTACATGACCCACCTATGCCCCCACCTATGCCCTGTTTGGTTTGAGTGAGCGGTGCCAACACATACCTCTTTGGAATCCCGGTGCCTCCCATCCCAACTGTGGGCACTACTAATAAACACAGCTCTCTTATACATTGTAGCTATTCAAATCCTCAGCTGAAACGATTTTCTCTGACAGCAAAGCAATAACACAAGAACACAGCTAGAAGACACAATGAAGGCTCTTCAAATTCTTGTACTCCTGGCCTTGGCAGTCGTGGTGACCCTTGCATACGGTATGACAACTTTTTGTATAGTGACCTACGTTTAGTTTGGATATGGGTATTATTACACAAGTTTATATATATCATATTAATGTTTTATTATGTACATGGTGAGATGCTATCCTACTATAACCTACTTATACATGCATATATTTAGAGAAATACATAGATAGACGTTTCATGGATTGATTTTACACATCTTAAAACATATTTAAATATACCCAAAATAACACTGTGGATATGAAAAAATGTGTTTTTTTCCTGAATTGTTTTGTATTTCAAAATAATAAAATGCTTACTAAGCTACAAATTACAGAACAGGGTCAAATTTTATTATTCATACTAATGTTGTGACTAATGTTTTTTAAGAGATTAAAGAAGCAGATTTTTCATAAGCACTTGAGTTTCCTTAACTCACAGGTTTAGTAAATTAACAGTTCACTATTTATACCAGTGTCACTTTATTCATTCTATTAATGGGCAAAAGGCAATACAGGGAAATACACCAGCATTATTTAAAGTCAGGAACATTGGCGCTTATATAGCACTTCTCGCTCATACACCATGTAGTTCCATTTAAGAAATAAGTAAAAAAAAAATTATTGCGTCACAGTAATAGGATTTTATGGACCATACTGGTTCACGGCATTTAAAGTCTAAAGATTTATGATAAAACCTAGCTTTCAAAAGATATATCAAGAATAAATTCTAGCTCAATTTGGGATTTTACTTGCTTACTACATATATGAAATATAAGATGAAAAGAAAAACAACTTTGGAGTGTTATTGCAATACTGACCTGGCTTATTTGCTATTGACACATAGTTCGGTTTACAGCAGCCACTTCTCGAGATATATTACGCCCCAAGGCACATTCTCCAAGTAATAGGGTCGATATGTTATGTCACAATATACTTCTTCTACGAGCGTGAACCAAAATTTGCTTTAAAACAGCAACAATATTGTGACAGAATTTGTCTCTAGGAAACGTATTATTCGACTAATTTGTATTGGTGAAGAATTTTGTATAGCCGTTCACAGTTTATATGTTATTTTAAGATGTTTGGAGAGTTTGATTCATAGACGGTCAAACATCTCCCAGTCTGTTGTGGAAATAAAAGTCCAAGCATCATGAAAATGTTATAGTTTAACAACAGCTTGAGAGCTATTAGAGATTTCTACCCAACGGCTTATTGGAATCACATATTACTACATGGGTGCTAAAGGCTTACATTTATATCTGGAATGTCCCGGGTACGTTGTCCTAGATGTCCTACTCTACATTGAGACACAAGGTAGGGCTGGGCTGGGGGAGGTCGAGCTTCTCACAAAGTAAACATGGCTTGGGTTAGGTAGGCGTAGAAAAAGGTGAAAATGGTGGTAAACGGACAAACTTAATATCCTTTGCCAAAAAAATGCTTTGGAGATCCATCATTCCCATGCTCTACCAGGAGCCTTCTAATTACAAGAGAATCATCCACTCATGGAGTAAATGCTGTTGCATCTAACACTTTACTACCTTTTGACCAATACCTGCTTTGTTGCTTTATTGTTTCTAATTATCTTTTTTTTCAGATTCATATGAGAGTCACGAGTCTTATGAACGATACGGTAAGATAACATATTGGGTAGACTTGTTAACCATTTAGTACCATAAGACAAGCACGTGCGTACCATAACATTCAAGAAAAAAACTCATGCAATACTTATATTCTTAGCCACCGTATGATATTTAAGTGGTAGTGCAACTTTTCTAAATCCTATACTTATTATTTTTCATTTGATTTATTATTTTGAGATTAATACTAAACACCATATATGTATGTCAGCAGAAGCAGCCACCTTAAATCCAGTCACAGGATTATCATGTTTTTTTTCCATCTCTGTAGGCTTCACAAAATGAATGTAAAATAAAGAAACACATGCTAAGGTCATAAGTATACAATAATAGGGGAATGCACAACCTAAAAAGCTTAAATGGCATAAACATTAAGATTCCAGGGTTGCAGCTAAAATAATAATACTCATAAGTAAACAAAACTAAGCAAAACTTCAGCGCATACCCAGTGAATGCCATTCTAAATACCATTTAGCTCCATGGTAAGCAATATTTGGCATGAAGAATTAGATAGGGTTTGTCAAACTTAGGGTACCTTGACATAGTAGCGGGCTAAGCAATATATGGCCATATAACGGTATTTGCTGAGTCATTTGTAATGAGTATGACATATATTATCATATATATATATATATAAATATATTAGATTGTTATAAATTAACTTAGAAAGCAAGCATTTTTTTCTGAACTTACAACTTAAATGATAAGAAACATTGTTATGATAAGAAACATTGTTTTGATAATTTCATAATTTAATTTTTATATTTCTAGACCCTTTCGTTAACCCAAGAAATGCCAACTCATTTATGAATTCACAGTACCGAAACATACGTATGAATGAAAGGTAAAGTACATGTAATCAGTGCATACTTGCTAACATGTTAGGGGTGACCAGGTGTCAACAATTTTAATTAATATTTATTTGTTCCCTAGGACCCTCCAATCACATGTTCTCTGGGAAAGGAGAGGTGGATATCTAGGTCCCCCTGGAAATCAATTCGTTAAAAAAATGATTTTACAAAAATACTTTTCAGAGGCCATCTGGCATTGTCAAGCAAAGCCGTCAGTCTTCATTTTTGGCCCAAAGAAAGGTCCCGCTCCAAAAATAATATTATCAAAAATTCTAAAGCAAACATAAAAAAAAACTTTCCACGCCTGATGGTAACAGATTCCAAAATGGCTCCTTGTTTCGAATGAGCTTTTACATATACTGTTGTACACCAGCAGCCTCAAGTGGTCAGACGATGCACTGCATTCCCTTTTTGGGCCCGAATGGCTTAATTAACTTTACTTTTGAGATACCAGATATAGTAACATTGATCCATTCTTTCTTAACTTTTATAGAATCCGTGAGCGTGCCAAGAGCCCCCGGGAACGTCAGCGTGAGACCTGTGAGGATTACGATCCCTGTGAACGTTACGCAATGCGATATGGATTCACTGCCGCATACAAGAGATATTTTGGACAGCGTAATGGGGAAAAATAAATACTATTAAGAATCCCTCCAGAAAACAAGACCTCAGTATTTGAGCTGAAACTTGCTGAGAGTCTTTGTATCTTTGAATGAAGTATCTGCACTTTCTTTTGTTTGTTGAGCTTTCTGCATGTCGCTGTAATGTCAGATGCCAAAGAAAGACCGTTTTGGCACAAAAATCGGTTACATTCATTTTATATATCACATGGTGTAAGTTAATTCTTGGCTAGTTCTATTTTGAGAAATAAAAAGGCTGCTTTTCTACCTAATGAAATAATTGTTATATAAATAATGGTACTCGTTAACAAACAATCAAAAAAAATGTAGCCAATAGGATTGGTTTGGAGAAATGGTGATCTTGTATGGCAGTGGTTCCAGCATTCTTCTAGCAGTTGTTCTAGCATTGCTGGTAGTAAATAATTTGAATAAAGCCAAACTAAGCCAAGACTGAACAGAAACCATTCATCAATGTGGCCTGCCTACCCCAATGACCACTAATGTTGTGATATGTTGGAATCACCTTTAACGGTGGCAATTTAAACCAAGTAGGAATTTCCTCCCCTTAAGAAAAGAAGTCCAAATACCCCTATAATGCAAAAATAAAATAATGGCCAGCACACTTATCACAGGATATATTTGAAACATATACATGCCAGCACATGTGCAAGATGAAGGCTGAAAGCCTATACACCTAATACCCATCAGGTATCTTGTTCAAAGTGTGCTTGATATTCTTCTAAAAATATTTTGACCAATAACATATTCATTACACATACATCACTGGATCTGTATATATTGGCCAGTCTTGTCCATATGCTGCGGTATATCATTTTCTATCATCCTAACAAATAAAATGGTAACCAACTGTTGTCAAAATGGTCCATCTTATAGCTTTGTCATCTGTTCACGGAGGTGAATCGAGTGCAGAGAAGTGAACCTGCTGGATCTCGTCGTATCTACTTCCCCCGGCTCTCCGTGTCACTTTCACCTTTCTCAGGGCATGGAGGTAGCGTTTGGCCATGCCCATTCCCTGCCCCACTCCTTCAACTTGCCACCTAAGTTTATTCCACAAATGGCTTGTTAGGGCTAATCTCACCCCTACACAATGTCATTGCCCAAGAAGATGGATAGCTCCAAGTTGCCTACCCTGGGAAGTGTCCATATATCCATACATAAACATAAACATGTCGACAGAAAGCAGAAATATTGGTAGATACCACGAAAAGTATGTCTAAAATTCCACTCACAGCAGTAATCAAATGCTGTCCCTGGGATGTAATGGAAAATACAACCTCTTTTATATGCAAACCCTTGACCAGATTTTAACCTTGTGGTTGAGAGCAGGTGGCCAATACGGATATAAATAGCGGAAGTGCATAAAAATATTTCTGGGAAACATTAGAAATCTAAGCACATTTCAAAGTACACATTATCATTGTTTTCAGTTATCTTGAGAAAATTTTAACAAAGGAGTACTGGTTCCACTTGCAGAATAACATTTTTTTAAACTAAATGTATTTGGAGGGAACTATATATATATATATATATACACCTGTCTCTCTCTCTCCTCTCTCTTATTATTATATATATATATTCAAAAAAATAAATACATTAGTCATTAAATGTTAAATTAATTAAATGTTTAAAATTAAACAAGTAAAATAAAAAGCTACTGCTTTATGTAAAGGAGCTAAGACGTCCCACTTTTCCAAATCCTGCATTCTATAAAAATGCTTGATTGTGTTAAAAATTGGCCTTGAGATACATTATCAAAATGAGATCCAATAAAACTATGTGGGTAACCAAAACCCAGGACAAAGTATAATCAAAGTACAGAATGATTGGACTCCCCATAACAAATCCAATAGGGATAAAACCTAACTTTGTATTGATTGCCTCACTAAAAAGAAGGCTAACATACCTATAAAATCCCTACATAAATTATTCGCAGCTGTGACCTCTTGTTCCTCTCTCCTCGTACCAATTCAAAATAGTTTAGAAAGGGCCCTTTAGACATGGGCGCTCCAGGAAGGAATTGCCCTCTCTAAACTATTGTGAAGCAGCCCGAGGAGACAGGAGCATATTGGGGTCATGCTACGTCACGTGACTTTGTGGTGAAACCAAGGCTGCAGGACCGGTGAGAAGTAAGCGGGGGTGGGGGTTGTTTGTATGTATGTATAAATGATTTTCAGCATGGATGTGTAATTGTATATGTGTGAGTATGGATGTGTAGTTGTGTGTGTGTGAGCATGGATGTGTAATTGTGTGTGTGAGCATGGACGTGTAATTGTGTATGTGAGCATGGACGTGTCGTTGTATACGCATCTATTTTTGATATTTTTTTATTTTTGGTATCTTTGTATTTTTTTTAAAAAAACAATTGCACTGTTATGAGTGCAGTATGGTTAGAGGTCCTCTTAGGGACCTCTTGAACATGTTATTAATGCCAGTGATGTCACAATGATGTCACAATCACATCCGATGACCTTCCAGGTGATGTCACCAGTGATGCGTAACAGTTTTCTGGCGTTCACGCCGACAGCTGTTACAGGAGATCGGGAGGCAGAAAGCCAGCGATGCCGGCTTCTGCTGACAGAGGGGAGCCCAGGATGTCAAACAGCAGACTGATCTCCCGCTGCAAGAAGGTCAGGACGTACCGGTATGTCCATAGAGGATTCATGAGATGCTTTAATGGACGTACCGGTACGTCCATAGGGGTTAAATGTATTGAAATGTGATTATTCCCTTTTAATTATTACCCTGCCTCCTTTGTTAAATAATGTAACTTCCTTGTTCATTTTTATGTGTCCTAAATAAACACAGCATACTTTTTGTCTTTCTGGAAAACAGGCGTAATAGAAAAACAAATCCTACGACAACACCGATCTTATGAACTAGCAAAGGAGTGTGGAAAGAGTAGGACCTGAAATATCCCAGCCAAAGATGAGCTGATGTACAAAGAATGTTGGCAGTATGAGGGCAGAATAAAAGCTGTTATGCAATAACGCGTAATATAAGAGGAGCCGACTTCAAGCTGTGCGACGGGAACAGGTGAAATACAGCAAAAAATCAGAAAGCGTAACTTTAAAAAATGAAGATTTTCATCATCCTCTCGTTGCTGTTGCTCTCCGTCTACTGTTTTGTTAAGGAAGGTAGGTTCCTTGAATATGATCAATCGTTTGCCAATCGTGCTGCCTATTCTTTTGACTGAAACTGCTACAATAACTGTTACTTAGGAGCTCGGAGACACTACAAAGTCATAAATAATCCTTTTAGCCATCGGGGGTAGATTTTAGAAGTGGCAAAGCAGCTAATTTGCAGAGCCCCGGCTCAACCTCAAGTGCATTTTTATAAGCAGACTGAGTCGCTGTTACATTTTCATATATCATATATCTTCATATCTTTTCAAGTACACAACAGACAGTGAGGTACAAAGCAGGCCACCATAACCAGAGTCACTCACAACCTCACCATTGTCAGCCAAAATGTCACACTGCCACTAGTATGAGTTAGGATATTTTTCTGCCTGTCTTTTTCCTTTGTGGCTGTAGCCGTTTTGTAAATAATAATTAAAAATATTAATTTCACAAAATCATTTTAAATATTAAAACAATTCAATATTAGAGTCGGCGTGAGTGCGTATACTATTATGGAATATGTATTTTCTTTGTTTCTGTAACTGTTACCTTCATGCTATGTGCAAACATACCTTCCGCTGTGTTATACGTGATATTGTGCATTAGCACAAAAGTACTGCCATCGACTGTCACCGTCAGTTTACATGCGCCAAAAAAAACCCCTAGAGCCTATGTGTTTGCAACTGTGTATATAATTAAAAAAGTTACAGTTTTAATAATATAATTAAAAAAAGTTAAATTTTGTTACACATTTACTTGAAATGTTTTATTTATTTTGTCATGTGGAACTGCAGTCTATTTATTATGTTGTGGCCAACGCTGGGTGGCTTAGTATAGAAATCCATAGGTTCCAGCATAATTTAGCATACGTTTTTTTTAAAATGTGTGCTCGTCACTTTTTGGACTTCCTGTAATAGTTTCCAGAATGTAGACAAAATTGTGCATTTTTTATGGTAATTCCAGTAAGAAGACACAAGTGGCCATCAAATTAAAAGAAGATATTTTTTTTTTGTGTTTCACCATTTCAAGTGATTTGAGAAGAAGAATGTTCCAGACTATACAATGACCAGCTGTCTAGTGTATACATTGCGCCACCATGTGGCAATAAAGTGCAGCACAACAGATCGCAGAAAGGAATGTAATAATAGTATAATGCTTTCATGTAAATGTAAGTCAGTTTTGACAACTTATATGTAAAACACTAAGGTATGAAGTAATTACATTACCAAAAACATTTCTACTGCTAGAGATGACTCTCATGTTGTGTTAAGCCTGATAATCCATTCTTTAAAAGGAAAGCTCCCACCAGCTTTTTTTTAACTAAAAGAATAAGTATGTAAGTAACGCACACTAAATGTACAAAGTCATTTTTACTACTTTTATTTTTGACGATATGCACCGTCTGATATAATCGAAGGTCCATGGGATTGGTGATGCAGAAGTGTTGTGAGGACTGTGTACATAGAGGGAACAAAAAAGCAATTGAGCCCAGTGTTGGCATCTTTGGTTTAAGAAATGAATACTGGTTACCACTACTGTATTGGAATGGAAAAACTAGCCTTGGTGCTTTAAGGCCAGATGCAGACAAATCGCAGGCATGGTTACAGTATGCAGTCACTAGCGGGCAGAGTGAAGCATAAGTGGATACGTGCATTTGTCTTGACTGTTTAAAAACATATCCTTGACAAATATATTTATCTAAGCTATATTTGTAAATGACCAATTTAAAAACCAAATAATGATCTGTGCAGTAACCGCATGGCTGTATGATTATTTGTCCTCTTCCAGACATAAAGATAACGCGAAGAACTGCACATGCAATGATTTCAAGACACAAACGTGCCTATGATTATTACGAAAGGTAGGTCCACATAATAATATACTGCTGCTGCTGTTACTATTACAGCTAATGCATGAATCTAGTTAAAAGGGCTCAGTTTCCAAATTTCTGAGGATATATCCACTACAAGGCATATTTGAACCTTTGCTTGGACATTAAAAGAGGTCTCTATAGTTATGTTTAGGTGGATAGCTTAAATTATACCTAATGGGGCCATATTTATTTATTTATTTATTCAAGAAAAGGTATCATTTTTCACAAATGCATAGATTAAAATAAACTGTGCCTGACATTATATGATATAATATAAATTATTTTTAGAAAACAAAATATTTCCCTGTATATGCCAAACAAAAAACAACAGGAAAGAGAACAATTTTTTTTTTTTAAAACCATAAACCCATTAATAAATATATTCAAATTTTTTTTTTCAATGAATGTGGTTGTACATTCATGTAAGACCGCACACAAAGCCAATGTAGTACACAATACATTGCAAGACATGTACGTATAAGGGAGAATTAATGATACTAAATATATAATAGCTACATGATGCCCCCTCCCCCGAATCCTCCATATGCATTTAACTACTTCCCTGCACCATAGCCATGTGCTGTGTCGGAGATGTTTTTGGAAGCTGTGCTGTGTCGGAGATGTTCCATAGGGGTATGGATAAAGTATATGTTGCAACTACTAAAGTTGTCATTTTGTAAAGGGTTAATTTTTGTTTAGTAGGCTATTGTGTGACTACAGGCCTGTAAATGAAGGTAGAATGAATTAATTCATGATAGAATTGAACGTGGTTGGTTCTTTTCCCACTAGATGGTACCCCAGAGTGAAGACCCCCCTAGAATTGAAGAAGGAACAGTGTGAAAACTATTTACCCTGTGACCAGCTGTCAGAATGGGTTGGCTTTTACCAAGCTTACCGCCTATACTTTGGACCTATTTAAGTGGCTACTATATTAAAGCTTCTTTACACGCGCAACCAAAGTGAAAAAATGCTTATGTGCTTAGCTTGTTATAAATTCAACTACTGTGCATGTGAATCATGATGCTTAATAAATGAGTGTGTGCTTAAAACACAATATTAACCATTATTTGCGGGGTCTGTCTTTATTCGCTTATATGTTACAAGATATTCTTGTACACTTCTGGTGGTATCGCAAATGTCTAACATATATCCCAACAGCCTTTAAAACCAAGCTTAACAGGAAAATTACACCCTTATCTCTTCACTTCCACTCAACAACTCTCAATGTAGATGTGCATCAATGGCATGTGAAGGCGTGCATCATAAAACCTACAAAGCCTAGATGAGACACAGATCCTATCCTGGGCCTCTTCAGCTCATTCCAAATGGGGGGAGGGGTTAAACTATAATTAAAAACCCTTGGGGCATATATATGGGTTACAGTTCGAAAAGCACCCATTCAAGTTGAACTGATCCCATCGTGTAGCTCTCCATTCCTGCCTGTGCTCCTGACCCTTCTAATTTAGGATGACCAGACGTCCTCTGATGTCCGGATTGAGGACACTGTCCCGGGATGGATTAACATTCACTTTTGCAGGGGTCGCTGCTTCCCTCTGTGTGGAACCCAGCAGAGTCGCGTCAACATCACATGACTCTGCTCCATTTCCTGCTTCCCCTGGGCGGTACAAGAGAAGTTGTTTGCACACAGCGCGAGCAACAGAGAGGGAAGCAGCAGCTCCTGCGGAAGTCTGTGAGTGGCACTGATGAGAGATCTGCAGGGAATGAGTATCTGAGAATGAATCAGTATCTGTTGTGGAGGAATACAGGATGAACTTTGTCCCAATTTCGGTTCTCCCAAATCTGCAGGACCACAGTGTTTCCGGAAAAAAAACGGTTTCGGCCGGAACCAGGTGCAAGGCCATTTTGGAAGCTACAGCAAGCATCTGTTGCCAACCGTCTCCTCCCTTGCATTTGATAAGTATGGGCATACTGCTATTTTATGTGAAATGAACACTGTAAATGAGTATATGAATGAGTGAATGAATATGTGTGTGATAGCATAGATGTGTAAGTGGGGGGGAGCATGGCACAGGAAGCCACAGGCAGGATGTCTGGGTACAAAGATGGCAAGTACTGTGCTTCCAATCTGGGTGTTGGGCAGGTCCTGTGCATGCAATCTGGTAACATAAATCAATACTAAATGGAGGGGCAGGATTGGGGCATAAATACTTACTGGCTGGGGGAGAAACACTAGGGGGAAAAACAAGAAAGGGCATCAATGTGGCGCGGAAATTTTTTTTGTTACTGTTGTACCTTAGCCCATCCGGATGTAGGTGTTTGGGTGGTGTTGTGGCAAAGCCGGTCCTGGTGTGTGTGTTAGTGTGGCGGGGTCTGTCCTGGTGTGTGTTTGGGTGTTGGTGTGGCACAACCTGTCCTAGTGTGTGTGTTTTTAGTCATGTTTCCTGGCACTTTACGAATAAATACAACTTAATTATTGTTCATACAGAGATAAAATTCCCTCCTTAATTTGTAGTCATTTCAGAGGACAAAACTTTCTAGGCCCAGAAATAGTGAAGGAAAAAGTAAAGGTTTTGTTATTTACTCTATTTCAATCTGCATATTTTATTAAAAAGGATTAGTGGCCCTAAATTGTGGCTTCAGACTTTCTTTTTGTGTGTACTGATGTCCTTCCTCTCCCATCACATAAGACTCTATCCTATATTATCTGCTGAGCACTGATGTCATCTTTCTCCAGTACACATTGATGCCGAGGAGTTAAAATTTTATTTTATTTATTTATTTCCATAAAAAGGCCACCAAAACCCTCAGCACCAGGCCCATGATGATCTTAATCCGGCCCAAAAGATTCCTATAAGTGCTTTTTTATCTCATGGACAAAATGTTATACATAACGTATATATCATACAATCACTTCACAAACTCATACCAAATATATATAGCTTGAAGAAAATATGCTTATAAAATAGTTTTTTTTTACCATTTGCCAATTAAAACAAATGTCCCTGGATTTCGTTTTAAAAACCTGGTTATGCTAAGCACTCCAGGCAGGAAAGCCATGATCAAAGCTCCCTTTGGTGTGTATTAAAACACACATTCAAAAAGCTTTTTATAGTGAATTGTGCCATAATTATACAAAAAACATAGCCGGGGCATTCCTCTTATTATCTATTCATCAATATGCTTCAATGCGCCCTGGAACCGCCTGCAGTAGCAAATTGCACCACCGTGCGGTATCACCACACGAATCCTACTCCGTCTTCAAATCGTTAACAAACGGTAATAAGTGCGCATGTGCGAACTAAGATAGCCGCCCCTAGCTTCGAGAAATGGCATAGCAACGTGGCCGTCCCATAACTCCACCCTATTACAGGCGCAATCATTCTACGTAACCAAGCGACACCGGAAGCGGAACTACGTCTCCATGTTTCTGGATACATGGTGTAGTGAGCGGGCAGCGAAGTGAATTAGTAACCGAAAAGGTGATTGTGAGAGGGGGCAGAGCTTTATTTGTAGGGTATATGCTTTGTGTTATTCTTTGTGTTGAGATGTGTTAGCTGATCGTATTTAGAACCGACATGATTAGCGTTTTGGTTTGTATTTGTGTGTGGATGTAAGTATAGATGGCGTGGGTTCAGGGTGTAACTGGTTCTGTCTGTGTAAACGTGTGTGTGTGTGTGTGTGTGTGTGTGTCTGTGTGTGTGTCTGTGTGTGTGTCTGTGTAAACGTGTGTGTCTGTGTAAACGTACGTGTGTGTGTGTAAACGTGTGTCTATATGCCCCAAATGCTGCAGTTCAGTCCAAATGACTTGTAATGGAAGTTTGGAGCCTATGTGACTTTGAGATTAAATTTACTTTGACTAAACACTGTCTTCTGGATCAACAGAGCTCTGTCAAATCCCCTGTTTATTTGTGAAGTTTATGTTTCTGGGTTTTTTTTGTTTGCTGCATGATTCCAGAAATTTTTTTTTTATATTTAAACAAAGGCAGTCCTGTTTACATTGCCTCGATACATTCGGCTGGGGGGTGTGTGCGATACCTTTAACTTAAGGTCCCACACAGCCTTGATGTGTTTGATCCGGTAGCTCAGAAATAGTTTTGGTTTGTGACCATAATAATAATAATAATAATAATAATGGATTCCCTGTAGTGAAACGTTATGCAAAGTGCAACCTTTTGCCTGCAGTTGGTGAACGTTAGCCACCTGCTGCTAATCTCCCTATTAAAATGCTGAAGCCTTTAATTTTACTTCTCTCTACATTTGGCATGTTTTTTATGTTTCTCAAAATCTATATCGCCAAGTTACCTTTATTGTATACACAATTACTTTAGCATGGACTAACAATAACGCTTTAAACACTATTACTAATCAAGTCACATCTACTTATTTTCTGCTAAAAGCTACATTTAGACTTCCTTTAAAAAAAAAATGGCTCCATATGACATTTAGATAGATTAAAATAAATGACATGCTTTTATGAACGGGCTGTCAAACAATACATTACTGTTACAGTTGGTTTGAATGCCCTTTCTGAGCCGAGTTACACTGATGTCCATATGTCCTCAGATGCTTGGTCTTGTTTTTAGCCTGTCATTTTCGCAAGACTCAGTGTTTGAAAATTAAACGTATAAAGGCTATATGGGACCTCAATATTATAAAGTATATTAACGCATGTTTTCCTTATGTTTATATTTTCTTTACAGGTTACATTTTATTTCTCATTGAAGTTGGTGGTGAGCATCCATTTCAAAATGGGGCGAAGATCCACTTCATCCACCAAGAGTGGGAAGTTCATGAACCCCACAGATCAAGCACGTAAGTGATTCATATGTTAACTTTCTTTCTGTTTTTCTATCGGTGAAGCTATAGGTAACCACTGCAGTCAGCTGTGTGATATTTTGTGTAACTTTCCACACAGGGACCGAATTCCCTAATTCCTTTGTTTATCCTATACCTTCCCCACCTGTATAGACTTCATCAGATGGTCGCTTTTTGTTGTTTGGTTGTAGTCCACCATTGAATGAATAGCTAATCTTGCGGTAGCTGACTTGCAGCATTTCCCCTCAATACTGATTTGTTTATTAAACCTATGTCAAAAATGTCTAAGGAAAATTATATTCTGAATTCACTGTCTTGCCTCTACAGGAAAGGAGGCAAGGAAGAGGGAACTGAAAAAGGTAAGCTGGTCGCATTCATTTTTGTATGCGTATGTATGTATATACATGTGTGTGTGTGTGTAGTAACACTTGGGTTATACTGGTGCTACCTAACACACAATCTTTATTGTGTAGAAATCTGATGTTCTTTGTCAGTAATAAGGTCTTTGAAGATTCAACCGTATTTGAACACTGCAAGGGCTTGGTTAGATCAGATATCACCATAAGGGAGTATTTAAGATGTTGTATAGCGGTACCGTTGAAACATGCGTGAAAATAAAAATTAAGTGAACGTGTTGAGCTTGAAACCTAAGTAATGAAAAAACAGAAAAGTAGTTAGGGGTAAGGATAAAGCTGCAGGAAAGGATGAGACCACAGTGGCATAAAGTAAACACTAGAAAGGAATGTCATTAACTTTGAAGGCAAACATGAAGAAAAGGGACATTTTTTTAGTGACCCGTTTTCTCCTCTGCCTGTAGAACAAAAAACAAAGAATGATGGTGAGG
>VKOC01020049.1:0-68324 GCA_009364415.1 Spea multiplicata | reverse complement strand
GCCCCATGATATGCCTTTTGACCCCTATGTGCCACTTTGCCTCCAGAATTGCCTTATACCCCTATATGCCACTCTGGCATTTAGGGGGTTAAAAGGCACATTATCTGCTGGTGACATTTTATGGTCATTTATATGCCCTATACATTGGGTTGTATCCAATATACAGTTGTTTGAAAAAAAAAGTACACCCTCTTTTAATTCTATGGCTTTATGTATAGGACATAATAACAATCATCTGTTTCTTTTCACACATGACTTCTCCATTTTGGCTTTATTTTTGTTGAATAAATCATGACACGGTTTAATATGTATATGTATATGTCATAACCTGCTAAGGAACAGATGATTGTTATTATGTAATAACATATTATGAAATGTAAAACCACAGAATTCAAAGGGGTGTACTTTCTTTTTCACACAACTGTGCATTGGAAGAGTTCACACGTTATGTGTCCTTTACACTGTATTTTGAGGCTGATTAATTTTATCTACTCCAGGGTACATTCTATATTTATTGAGTTTTTATGTTTCTATGTAAATTGATATGTATTCTGGTTCTGGCTGTCTTGTTTCTTTTTAGATTGTATTAACCTTTGAAGATTAACCGCTCCTCACCTTTCAGTATCTCTACTTTTTAATTTAAGCATTTCTAGATCCTATTTTGCTCTCTCTTTTTTTTTTTTACTAATTGTTTGTATATAGTATTTTTTCTATATGGTGGTGGTGGATTAGTGCTACAAGCACTGTCTATTGTTTAAGAAAACAATCTGATGTGGCTTACAGTGAATTCCTTTCCATATTAATGATGTATTGTCTTAAATCATTATGTAGTTGTCACATAACCTTCTGCTAACATCACACATCTGCTTAGTAATTGTTGAGTAATTATGGAAAAGAAAGCAATAATTCAGCCCATGCCAAGCGAATGCCATTCAGAAAAAACACCTATTTCAGGCATAAATATTGGGGATCCCGTCACACTATACGGCCATATACCACTTAGTCTGCCACTAAGTCAAAGTACCGCATGTTTGATGAGTCCTATCTAATTTTTCTCGTACATTGTGGCAGGGTGCCCTAAAAATGTAAGCATAATTTACCCTGCTGTTTTTTTCCGACATGTGTGCATTCATACATCACTGAACATTTAATAAGGTATGGCATATATACTGTACATGTGCTGTATTTTTATTATAACACACATAATACCATACTTAGGGCTATAAATCCAACTTTTTTCTGTTCTCTCTCGAAAACTTTTAATGGGGAAATATTAAACAGGCAGATTAGCCCTTCTAATGGATTAGTAACAATAAAATTAAAGACTTATTTGTGAAAGAGGTTAATCCATGCTAAGTGATAGGAGAGGAAGTATTCGCGTTACCGTGTTTAAACGATTGAACGAGAATTCTCATCTCTCACCTAACTAAACCCGGCTAAATCGTTTTATTAGCCCAGGTTTATTAACTTTTTTTATGTAACCAAAAGACGTTTAATGAGAACCCAGTGACTCGTTTTTTTTATCCTATTGAATGCTGTCCAGATAAGTTAAGTAAGCCGTTGTAAGGTGTCTGCTAAAGTTGATCGTCTTTTAGAGCTAGAGGCAAAGTTTATGAAAAATGAAGTTTGATATAAAAGTGAGTTTTCAGGTTAGAAAAAAACCGTGACTGCTCTGCATTTAATTCAATGAGACTATCGTGCAATTAAAGGCATTCTCTGGAGATCATTAATAAGGGACCCGTGTGGCAGGGAGGGCTGCTCAACCCTAAGGTAAACCTGCAAATATTCAGCAAAAATATACAGAAAGGGGTGCGTACAACCTAAAAAGTACACACACATTATAATTTGTTGTTTGATACTGAATTTGCAGGTAGACAAGAGCCATTCGGCACGGTCATGTGGCCATCCCATTATGTAATGTGACGACATCAGCAATGTTTTCCAGGACACATACAGTAAGCATACCTGGGTACATCTGGTTTACCGGGTCAAGACCCGAATTCTCCGGGTCGCGGGTGTGGGGTCTTGACACGCACCGCTCCCCGCCCATTTTTCCTTTAAATGGGGGTGTTTCCCCCCGACGTCAGTGGGAACGCCGCCGCCGTCAGCGGGAATGCCCATTAACGTCAGTGGGAGCGCCCTCAGCGTGCAGTCCTTGCCGCATCCCGGGTAGCCGGAGCCCAGAAGTTCCCAGGTATGCCAGTATGTTTTAACATATTGCTGACCAGCACAGGTAAAGGGCTGTCCTGCGGTATGCGTGATATATAACTGAATAAATGATTCCCTTCTGTTGGTTTATACACGCCACATACGGAAGAGGGCAGCACTTTGTTGGTCAGTGAAATGTGAAAATGATATGGTTTCTGTGATAACATGGCCGATGTGGTCATGCCCTGGGGGAAACAGGAGCTCAGTGGGGTCACATAACAAGACACTATAGCTCTAGGTATGGGGAGGCATGGGCCCCGAAGAGCCTCTTTGATTTACCTGCCCTCTGGCCAAAAGGTGCCGGCCTTCCTCTGTCTTTTATTTGGGTGACGAATAAAAGAGATTTGGAGCAAAGTTTTAAAAGTGAATGTATCACCACAGTAACCATTAAAATAATACTATTTTCATAAATTTCATAAAATTCCTCAAACTCTGCAGAATCCCTTTTTATTCATTGACTGGATTGTTCCAAATGTTTAAAACATGTTAAGACTTCATGCTTTATATCACATGTTCAGCACTATAAATGTATTCTTTGAGTTTATGCTTTTAGTTTTTCTTATCATAAAATAAACTTTTTCACAAGTCTAATTTCCAGTTCTTTGCGAAGATCCTAATGTTTCTCTAGTGTATACAACATCTTCATTGGTGCTACCACTTAAACATTCCAACACCCTCACAGCTAAATTTTGCATATATATATATATATATATATATATATATATATATGGCAAAAATAAAATATTAGCGTTTTTCTCGCAATTTTTCACATAAAATCTTACCGAGTATCTATGTTTTGTGCATCATTTCAAAAGTTTTATATATTATTGTAAGACATGGTAATGAACAATTTAAATTTTACCAATTTCACCAAGATCAGTCATTCATGGCAATTTTACTAAAAGGATCACATACACTTAAATTGGTTGAATTAACACATGGTCAGTCCATGATGTGAGCAGTAACACCACACCAAGGCTTCACACCGTGCCAGCATGCATATCAACACATCCAACACGTGAAAGTAGCCATTAGGGTTGCCACTTTTTTTCAGTCTGCAGTGATAAGGTCAAAAGGGGCATTGTGACTCAACATAACGTTCCTCGACGAGATTGAGCTGCAGCTTCCCTGTTACATGTATCAGGTGTCTATTTTCTCTTTATCCCTTCCTATTATCCCTACCTTCTTATTATGTGTCCTCCACTCTTTCCTTATTTCACATTTTATCGCTCCTCTTTCTTATCTCTCTTTGTTCTCTTTATCTCCCCATCTTTTCTCTTAATCTCTCCTCCACTTTCTCTTTCCCTTTTCTCCTCTTACCTCTTTTCCATCTTACGTTCTCCCTCTCCCACTTTTTTTTATCTCCACCTCTCCTTCTCTTTATGTATTCTCTCCTTTCTCCCCTTCTCTCCTTTTTCTCCATACATGTCCCCTTTATGTTTTATCTCCCCTCCTTTACTTTGATACCCTTTCTAATTGTTTCTCCTTTTTTTCTTCATCTCGTTTTTCCCTTTATCTAATTTTATCTCTACACTTTCTCCATATCTCTCGCCCTTCTCGTTACCTTCCCCTTTTCTTTTTTACTTTTCCTACATCTCATTACCCCCTTTATCCTCATATCTCATTATCTCTTCTATTTCTGTTTCTCTCGTTACTCCTTTTATCTCTATATCTCCTCCTTCTTTATGTCTCACCCTTTTTCTCCATCTCTACCCTCTCTCCCCTTTCTCTCTCCTCCTAGTTATCTTTCCTCTATATGTTTCTCTTTATCTCTCCATTTTTCTTACTATCTCTTCTCTTAATCACTATCTCTCACCTTTCTCCCTATCTCTTACCTTTCTCAAAGTCCTGTGGTGGGAGTATGAGGTCTGTTTCTAGAGATCTCTATTTTACTGCTCAATCGCAGTGCGCATGGCTTCAGTGCCACCTTGCCAACACCTGACACTGACACCCAGGCTTCAGCATACATGCAGCAACTTCAGACAGAGAGCTTGTTTGAGCAGATCTTTTGAATTTCCCAGCCGATGCCTCTGGCAGAGCTGCAGACGAGGCACCCTCTGAGGCGTTGCACCCTGTTTAGTTGAACACCCCAAAGCACGACCCTGGGCCGAACTGTTCTTTTGTGTCATCAAACTGTATGTTTGCTGTTGCATAAATATACTTTCATGGGTTTATGCATTTAGAACTAACTACCACTGGGTGGCACTGTTGTATAAGAAATTACATTAAACCCCAGACACCCAGCTGTGAGATTTAGCTAGGAAAATGTTCTAAAATTATAGAACTTGCATATTATGGAAAGTTTCCAGAAAGCTCCTACATATGAACAGCTATAACAATATATAGGAGCTAGAAAATATGATTTTTATTTCTTCTTTAACATATCTGAAATCAGCATGAGATTTGTAAACAAAATCAATTTTTAAATGTGACTAATAGTATGTAAGTGATGTAGTAACCCACCGGGTATAAATAAATGCAATCATTGTATGTTAAACATATTTTAATTTAGTAAAATTACACTGACAAATATGTACAGAGTTTTAACTGTACCTGCACCTCATTGGTTGATGGCAGACGAGCCCCCTGCTGGCGACCAATAGAGTCGCTCGTACCGACTTTTAAAATCCTGGTGCCGCAACTTGGCCAGGGGAGACCTCTGGTCTCCCCGCTCCAAGAGTTAAAGGTCCGTACGAACGACAATAGAGTAGTCTGTATGGACCTTTAACTCTCGGAGCGGGGAGACCATGGTCTCTCCAGGCCAAGTTTCGCCGTCAGGAGTTAAAGGGCTGTGCAAGTGACTCTATTGGTCGCCTGAAGGGGCATCAACCAATTGCCCTTTAACTGCTGAAGACGAACCAAGCATTTCCACTACCGTTATCTACACAGCATCGCAGGGGTAAATGGAGCGGAAATCCGTAGGTTCGCCGTCAGGAGTTAAAGGGCCATAAGTACGACTTTATTGGTCTCCTCTAGCATCAACAATTTGTTCATTTGTTCGGTATTCGGGCTGAACAACGAAAACGCACCCTTCGTGTTCGTTTTCATGTCCGCCTCAATATGAATGCACAAGTCTAGTTTTAACATCCATAAAAAGTCAGGCAAGTATTTGCATGTTATAATTAAGTAAATTTTATTATTATTATTATTATAATACATAATAATAAAGTACTAAATAAAGTTTGTTTTATATATTGGCAGTGGTGGGAGGGGGCAGTGCTTTGTTGAACCAATATTTATATATTTGCAACTTATTTGAGTGGTTGTGGCTTCCTCCTATAAAAGCAGGGCCACTTATATAATGGCAGCCTACAGTATCATGCACACTGACAGTATATACTCACACACGCTAACACCGTACAATAACACGCACTATAACACCATACACTTACACACTAACACTACTTACACACTAACACTGTATGCTAAGATCTGTGTTACGTGGTCCTGCTGGGCGTCTCAGTGAACAGAATCCTGGATGCAGCACATAACAAAGTTAGTTTAACCCCTTCAGGACCGGCGTTTCTGTACTGCGTCTTCAGTTGAAGACCGCAGTTTTTTAACCCCTTAAGGACAATGGGTGGTCCCTAAACCCATTGAAAACAATGCGTTTTGAGCCCGTACATGTACGGGCTTTGGCTTTGTCATTAAGGGGTTAAAAAATATTTTAATTCTGTGCTCATGATTCGCTTCAAAGTGATCACGTGGACGGAATTGAGGAGGAGTGGCTGCTACGGATCGCTGGGAACACCCAGCGGTCAGTAGCAGCCGCCCCTCGCGATCCCTGCGTTCATAGTGACGCTGGGATCGCGCATCATCGATGACGTACCTGGTACGTCCCGGTCTGGCGGTGACCTTTGACCAGGAAGTACCAGGTACATCCCGGTCTTGAAGGGGTTAAACAGAACTGAAGAAGGAAGCAGTGCGCTATCACAGAGGCTCTGAGCTGAAGTATACTTTGGCCACAGAGTGCCGACCAAAACACTCGAGACCTAAGCCCCATAAGCTCACAACTAGCAATGCCCTAAGCTGCACCCGGATAGTCTTTTCTTTTTGTCTTTTTTTATATAAATCGTTCTGCGCTGATTGTCCCGTGCCACATGAAAAGCTTACAAACCATCAGTTTATTTTATTTAATAAAATAGCTATAGCATTGCGCAATTAGAGCCACACATTTGCAGCAACCTAGAGTAATGCATATGTTTCTTTCAAAGCGCATTCAATGTTATGAAACATAAACCTCATAAAAACAGAATTCTCGATGACATTTGGATTCAGTTGTTATAATCCAAGATATTTCTTTTTTTGTGCCACAGTTTTGTTTTTAAATGACATGTGTTATAAATTTAGGCATACTTGTGGCCTTGTTTTATCCTAGTCATTCTTCAAAACATAAAAAAAGTTTAACAGCTGCCAATTCACTTTCTTGGTTTGCGTAACATTCGCTGAGATAATCCTTGTTTGGCGATATATCAAAGATTGATGCAGGCGGATTTTGAAGGGATTTAGATGTGAATTGTGAATCCACCATGAGATCTTATTTTTAATACCTGGAGTCTACCTATAAATTCTACAGGCAAAAAGATTCATTGTGATGTCTCATTGTAAATGACATTTATTTAGAGTGTTGCGACACTTGGTATTTATTGGCGCTGCTATATGAAAAAAACTAGACATTCATATCAGTTCTAAACTAACTGGATATAAGACTCCTTACCTGACTGAAGTTTTGTTGATGGCACTTGAGGAGTCTTATTTATTAGAGGTTTGCGCCCGGGTCACTATTAATATATCTACTACATGCCCGTTTCTTCCTGATGACTACTAGTCATGTAAGAGTAATACAATGCGGAGAAGCGGCCAGAAAAAAGTTGCTTCCCTTGCTTCTCAGAAGCTCAGACTCCTGTTAATGTCGGCTTCAACACTTAAGATCAACAAAGTTGTGTTGCGTAAGATTTCTATGGCAGACAAGGCTTGCCTTCTTCTAATAGTGCATCTTGGTGCCGCGTGTTCTCCAGGTAAGCGACCCAGCCATCCACGTGATGTAAGTAAAGAATATGTGATCTTTTAGACCAGGCCACCTTCTTCCATTGTTCCTTGGTCCAGTTCCTATGCTCACGTGCCCATTGTAGGCGCTTTCAGCAGTGGACAGAGGACAGCATGGGCACCCTGACTGCTCTGCGGCTACACAGCCCCATATGCAAAAAACCGCGACGCACTGTGTGTTCTGACGCCTTTCTATCAGAACCAACATTAACTTTTTCAGCAAGTTGTTACAGTAATGCGGCTTTTGAATTTGACAGGACCCCGCTCCGGCGACCAGGAGGATTCGAGTCTTGACCTATTTCAAATCCTATTTATGTTCATGTTAGACCAACATAAAGCATTTTGTTCCCTGGGGGTAGGCAGAAAGCTATCCCAGCCCTTCCAAATAACTGTTGGCACATAGCGTGTAAAGGATCTTATATGTTGTCTCCTGGCAAAAGCAAATGATGTAACAGAAGTGGGAGTCAGGCTGAAGATCAGTGGATCAAATAGACTACTGCGTGCTGTAAAATTTTCCTCTCTGCATAGTTGTGGCTTCTCTAGTCTCTCTATCAACAAGAATTTAATACGTAACACACAGCACCAGGCCAATTCCAAAAGAACATTGAAACCAAAAACACAATGAGCATTAATGTGCAGCTGAAAAACTAGGCAAACTAAACTAGCCCCTGAAAGAACTGTGTAATGTGCGATGTGCGCAGCCGTGTATGTATGAATTGTGCTTTACAAGGAAAATGCTGTGGTTGGAGTGGAAGTGGGCTGGAAGTGGATGGGGAGTGGGCAGGGAGTGGAGCGTGAACTCCCGTGATCTGCAGTTTCTCCTAGTTGACCTGGAGAAGCGGCGCTTTACCCCTTTAGTCCCAGGTTGCAGGTTCCCAGGTATGCTGGAGGAGCCAATTTGGGTCAGGAAAGGGGTCCCACTGAAATCCGTACATGAAGACAGGGGTCTTGCATTTTCAGAGCCAGCGCTGGAGCTGACCACCAGTAACTATATCATTTTGGTGTTAAGTAGCTTGGAGGTGGGCAAAGGGGCAAAATACATAATTTAAAGGGACCTCACACTTATATGCATTAAAGTGCATATGATAGCTGGAGTTAAGTCCCTTTAGGTAAGACATGTCCAGATTTAGGAGAAACTAGAGGTGGTTTAAGTTGCCTTAATGCTTATTTCAAGCATACTTTCCCCGGTATGATTTCATTTTGACTGGCTTGACCCTCAGTGTGAAAGGGTAACTTTGCACCTCAGAGATACTGTCACTATGCCATTACAGATGGATTATGTTATGTCAGATACTGTGAAGACACCATTGCAGGCCTTTGGACTTTACGCCTGGGACCACACTTTATGTGGATTGAATCAGCTGCCAAATTAGTAACCTAGGGCTTGGGAAGCCATTTGACGAGAACGAGGACAGGGTTTCCTGACGGCATTTCTTTCTCATCTGAAAAATATGTTCACATCCGCGTCTGGTGGTTAAATCTGTCATCAGATTAGTTGAGACTGAGAGGACAGAAAGTATCTTCAGGGGGAGTCATTTTCATTGCAATAAACAGGGATAAAATTTAATTAAATTGTTTTTATTTTTCACAGGTAGCAGAAAGCACTTGGATAGAAAAGAGGGAAAATATTGATATTAGTTAAAAAAAATGTGTGCTTTCAATTAACCACAGAAAAGAACGTTCCATTCTTTTACAGAGACATCAAGGTTAGCTCATCAATGAAGGTAAACTGATCACACACCCCTGATTGTTCATCTGCAGATTAATTTTTATGACATACTGTATACCAAATACAAGGGAAATTAGAGGAAAGGAAAAGGGAATGGGATTAAATACAACGTAAAGGTGTGTAGAGAACTCTAAGAACCAAGGAAACCTTCAACTGAATCCCAAAAAACTAAACTTTTTGCAGTATGACAAGCATTTTTAATGAGGTCGCTTGTAGTCAATATAATTACTATAGCAGCTGTGTTAACCTCTGTTTCTAACGTTTTATGTGCTCAAACAGTGTTTTTCCTTTGATTTTGCAATTCAGCGAAGCCTTTTTATACAACATCCAGGCAAAGAATGCAAGGCTGTTCAGATTTCAAACTATTCTTGAAGCCGAATGCCATTATTCACAATACCTGTAACATATACACTTGTTTATAATCAACAAATGTATATATTTTGTATCTCACAAAAGTGAGTACACCCCTCACATTTTTGTAAATATTATATCTTTTCACGTGACAATGTAAAGTAGTGCGTGTACATAACAGTGTAAATTTGCTGTCCCCTCAAAATAACTCAACACACAGCCATTAATGTCTAAACCTTGGCAACAAAAGTGATTACACCCCTAAGTGGAAATGTCCGAATTGGGCCCAATTAGCCATTTTCCTTCCCTGGTGTCATGTGACCCGTTAGTGTTACAAGGTCTCAGATGTGAATGGGGAGCATGTGTGTTAAATTTGGTGTTATCGCTCTCATACTGGTCACTGGAAGTTCAACATGGCACCTCATGGCAAAGAACTCTCTGAGGATCTGAAAAAAAGAATTGTTGCTTTACATAAAGATGGCCGAGGCTATAAGGAGATTGCCAAGACACTGAAACTGAGCTGTAGCACGGTGGGAGTATAAAGACAAGCATGTCTTCCCTACAGTCAAGCATGGTGGTAGGAGTGTCATGGTCTGCGCCTGCATGAGTGCTGCCGGCTCTGAGGAGCTACAGTTCATTGAGGGAACCATGAATGCCAGCATGTACTGTGACATACTGAAGCAGAGCATGATCCCCTCCCTTCGGAGACTGGGCCGCATGGCAGAATTTCAACATGAAAACGACCCCAAACACACCTCCAAGACGACCACTGCCTTGCTAAAGAAGCTGAAGGTAAAGGTGATGGACCGGCCAAACATGTCTCCAAACCTAAACCCCATTGAGCATCTATCTGTGGGGTGTCCTCAAACGGAAGGTGGGGGAGCGCAAGGTCTCTAACATCCACCAGCTCCGTGGTGGCGTCATGGAGGAGTGGAAGAGGACTCCAGTGGCAACCTGTGAAGCTCTGGTGAACTCCATGCCCAAGAGGGTTAAGCCAGTGCTGAAAAATAATGGTGGCCACACAAAATATTGACACTTTGGGCATTTCCAACTCACTTTTGTTGGTGTTAGACATGAATGGCTGTGTTAAGTTATTTTGAGGGGACAGTAAGTTACACTGTTACACAGGCTGTACACTCACTACTTTACATTGTAGCAGAGCGTAATTTCTTCAGTGTTGTCACATAAAAAGATATAATAAAATATTTACAAAATGTGAGGGGTGTAATCACTTTTTTGAGATACTTTATATGTATACATACATACAGTCGTTTGAAAAAGAAAGTACTCCCTCTTAGAATTCAATGGTTTCGTACAACGTTGCTTTAGTTCATTGAGGTTTGTTTATACACTTTTAAAGTCCCTCCACAGCATCTTAAATCGAGTTGAGGTCTGCACTTTAACTGGGTCTTTTCTATTTCATCCATTCTGTTGTAGATTTGCTGGTGTGCTTAGAATTATTGTCCTGTTACATGTCTCAATTTCGGCCAAGCTTGCTGACAGGTGGCCTCACATTTGACTCTAGAATACAGGGCCGGACTGGGAATGAAAAGCAGCCCTGGAAACATTTGGAGAGAAGCCCATATAGTTTATCTCACGGTCGAGCTCTTGTACCCACACGCACCCCTAATACATACCCTATTTGCCATACAAATAACTATAAAACATTTTTATCACATTATTTGTATTAAAATGCCAGAAAAGCAAAAGTGTTAAAAGGCCCTAATAAATTAAATACATTACACATAATGGAATCAAAATATTTACTACTGCAAAAATTTTTAGAATAAAAAGTTCCATTTTATTCAGTGGAACAAAACACTGATCACATTATTCTTCACGATATTCTGGTAAGAAACTTTTATTTCTTTATTAATTCATGTACACTATTTTTTCATATTAAAGAAAACATTTTATGCACATCTGCCCCCAGGCTTGCCACTCTGCCCCCAGAAATGCCTTATACCCCCTATATGCCACTCTGCCTCCCTGATATGCCTTATACCCTCCTGTATGCCACTCTGCCCCGTGATATGCCTTTTAACCCCCTCCTCCCCGACTTACCACTGCTTCTGGTGTCTGGTGAGGGCAGCGAGTGGAGGCCGGCATTCATGAAGTTAAACGGGCCGGTGTTAACGCACCGTGCCGCCCATTGGTCTCTGTTGGTTTTACATTGAGTAGCATAATATTGTGCCTGAGAATATATTAGCTATATATGGTAGTTTGCTCATTGGTCGCCAGCAGGGGCAGATTGGCCCAACCTCAAATTGTTTTTGCCACTTTCTGGTCCTACGCTAGCACTTCTGAGAAAGTGTAGTGGTGAAGAAGTGATACCTTGGTTGTGGCCTGCAGCCGTAATGCACCTTACTGCATGTCCCGGGCGTGGGGCGATACAAATTGCGCACCCCCACTTTAATTTAAAGACAGTGTGTGTGTGTGTGGGGGGGTGCAGCCTATAATGGAGCCAATACGGTATATTTGCACACATCTTAATTAGATTTAAATGGGAATTTAAGCTCTGGAATCAAAGTAAGGTATATTAAATGTCAGCTGGGCTATGAAGGAATACATCTTCAGGTGGGACACGGAGGGTTTGTGTACCATTTTAGATACAAATATAAATAGCTTATATGTCTGCTCCTTCCCCGAGATCCTAACTGGAAGATATCCACAGCTGCCACTCTCATTGGTGCTCTTGCACCTTAATAAGATTTTAAGAATTTTGCCCAGAGGCCAATGACCAGGTCGGTGTTTGAATTGAAGCCATGAGTAGTGGCTCTCCCTCTCTTGTGTATGCCAATTTGTTACAAATAATCCAAATTCGCACTGAAATATTTTTTTTATTATTTTTTTTTAATTCACGTATAAAACAGGTTAAACCTGAGCAAACTAAAGCTTAGATTTACACAAATATGACCCAATCATCAATATTACCACAATGAACTCTAAACGCAGAGTGAGTATTTAATGTATGGATATTCGGGTAATTACGACGGTATCCATTCCCATTTAATGTGTAATCAGCAGTTAAGCGGGCTTCTCAGAACTATAATTAATTTCATGCTACAGACAGTGAGTTCTTTCACACATGGGTATGAGCAAAGAGAAATGGGTGACTCAGTCTGTAAGACACTGACACCATCAGACAGCTCCTTATTATATTCAGAAAATGACTTCACTTAACTGTGTCTGATCACTTACACGCAAATTAACTTCATGAGTAAATATATCTTTTCTTACGTTATGTTGGTGCTTGTGCAATCCATGTCATTTGTTTCACGTACATCATGAACCTAACGTATTTTTACATTCACCCGTGATGATAATGAGCCATTGAATACAGTGCCTGTTTATAAGGTCCTTTGGAAAGCAGTGAACTTTTCCCTGTCGCTGTCTTTGAAAAGAACAGTGTTTTGCACCAGGCCCCTGTTGGTGCTCAAGAGGCACTGGGAACAAATGTTTTCATCTACCTGCAAAGGCGCTCTCACACTGCTGAGCATTTGTGGAGTAAATCATGCTGACAGGGACCGTACATTACAAATTCATGCTCCGTGTCCCTATACCTCTGCACCGAACATACTTTGTTTCCATAATTTATTTTCTTCTCTCACAACTCTAAACTTCTTTTTTCCACTGACCAGCTGAGGCAAGGATGGTACAGGCAGGCTGTTTGGGGTTTATTGATGGTACTGATGAGCTGCTTGGGGGCAAAGGCACTCACAAGCTGTTTAGGGTAAAGGTGGCGCTGTGGGACATGTTGTTTGGTGAAGTTGGGGGGGGCTGGGGCATTTTTTATCTAGGGCGCTGTGGGTTTTAGTTACACCCCTGGTTTCTGGTTATTCCTTAATCTCAATCTCCAGTACATTGGTGTTACAGTACCTTCTCCTAAATGTCCTCATATAAGATTCTATTAAAATTCATTCCTATGTGAAGGCTTAAAACCTGTACCTCAGGATTTTTGTACAGACAGTATTGTTTCATAATAACTATATATTTGCTTCTGTAGGGTCTATTGCTCTCTGCATTTAAAATGTTGGGCCTTAAAAAACAGGAACAATTTTATTAATCAAATAATATCAACAAACTTCAAAATAGTTCAAAAGAACCTAAGAATATTCTTTCTAGAGTCAGTGGCTCTATACTCACAAACAATGCAATGAGTTACATGGCAGCACATGGCCTCATGTATTAGGTCTACCTTGTTTATCATCTGTATTTTCCATCAACTGCTGTAATGAAATACGACCCTATGATCTGAAAAAAGTAACCGGTGTCACAGTGTGTGCATCTTAGGTTTAAATACTTGGCATATTTTCCAGATCCATAAACCATGACGTCTATTTAAAGCCCAGTGACCCTTCATTCAGCTGTTAGAACTGCACTCGACAGCACAGGATCAGGCTTTGCTTTCTTGGTTGATTGAAACTCCAAAACTTCGAGGTAATGCAATGGTGCCCGAAGACCTGAAAGCCATGAAACCAGCACAACGAGCCATTAGGAAAATTAAAACAGCAAGTCTAGTTTCAAGCTTAACCAAAGGCTGGCAACAGTGGGCATCAGAGCATTCAACGAAACAAGCCCAAGAACCTTCTGGATGGGTTCCAGAAGCTACGGAAGACCTTCAGGAAAGTCTAAAACCATTAAAATCAGAGCTCAAGGGCAAACCTCTGACACTGTCTAAAACCAAGATAGAGGACTTTAATGGCTCTACAAATGCAGATGATGGGGAAACACAAATCAAAACGAAAGCGGTGACTAAAACCTTTTTAACCAAAGCCCAAGAAAAAGGAATGGATATTGGCGCCTTGACTGAAAGATATGAAAAGGATCCCAGTTCCCAAATACAAAATACATATAACGTGATGGTCGACAAAATATTACAAGGCTCAGTTTCTCCGACAAGGAGAAGGAAGTGTTCAAACCTTGTCTCGCAGCTCACAAAAGAATGGAAACAGATGGAAAAAGATGGAGAAGATGTTTCTGAACTACCAAGCCCTTTTGAAGAACCTATATGCCAAAACGGGGGCCTAGAAATCGAGGAGCCTGAACAAGTAAAAATAATGGGAAATGAAAAGTTGGTAACAGGAAAGAAGAAAGACCACAGTATGGAACAGAATGAAGATGCTGCAAGAATCAAGCGATCCTCTTGTTCACTGTAAGTTCTTCCATTGCTTACAATATATATCCTATATATCCACTAAATCCTCACTGAAGAGGTCAAATATTGAACAGAATTATGCCATGGCCTAGTTTTTTAACCTCTTATTGTGAAAGCTAGTGAATATTGTTCCACATCTCCCATTCTTAACCATAAGAAAAAGAACCTAAATTGCCACCCCCGGTAAAAAAAAAAAAAAAAAAAAAAAGTTGTTATACATCATGCAGGTCATACATTTTAAAGATATTTTCTCTAAATGGAGAAGAAAATGCCCCGAAACCCAGAAGAGCATAGAGATTTTTATAATATTAGATTATTTAGATTTAGATTTTAAATGGAAAAATAATATTTTATATTACCAAGAACAGATTAATGAAGACCTAACAGATATAGCTATCAACTGTAGAATGTATGAAAATTGTATATAATTATATATATATCTCACTTCATTATCTTAGCTGATATCAGAACTAATAATATATATATATATATATATATACACACTACATACTTTGTTCTATGTAATAATACTGCCACCTGGCGGTCCTTGTTGGAAGCAGCTAACATTTGTATTCCATTTTGCTTTTTAGAAGTAATAAAGCAGTAGCTGAACTTCACAGCATCAATAAAGCCTACAAGAAATACAGCCCTGTAAATAACATAAAAGGAAAATGGGAAAAATGGTCAGATCAACACACGCTGAGTCAAAAACTAAATCCATTCAGCGATGAGTTTGACCACGAATTTGCAATGTCCACCCGACTTCAGAAGGGCGATGATGGTTATGGACGCCCAAAAGATGGAACAAAGACAGCGGAGCGTGCAAAGAGGGCAGAGGAACATATTCACCGTGAGATGAGGGATCTATGCTTTATCATCAGGACAATGGCCAAACCTGGGAAGGATGGAAGAGTTCGGGTAACTTTTGGAGAACTTTTTGACAGATATGTCCGAATTTCTGATAAAGTGGTTGGAATCTTGATTAGGGCCAGAAAACACAACATGCTGGATTTTCCAGGAGAGATGCTATGGCAAGGAAGAGATGATCATGTAATAATTACTCTACTGTGACATGAATAACATATTTTATTTTATGTTTGTACCGTTTGGACGTAAGAGAAAACTCTTATTTTTGTGAATACACTGGAACTAGTTGTGACATCAGCATATCATTTCTCTGAAATGTTCCAAAAAAGTACACTTTTTGACTTTTACGGATGATGTACAAAAAAACATTAATGTCTTAAACTCTTTGGATGTATTCAAAGGCAAGTTCTGCGGACCTGATAAGTATATGTATTTCGATTAAATTAGTTATATTAGCGATCTGGCTTCCACCAAAATATATGGTTTGCACTAAATGTCACTTGTATTTGGTTCTCCGAGCCCTGATTCATTACACAGGCTGCAGTATTTGAGCAGAACGTAAACGCAGAGTCAGGGACAGAATGTTTCCTTGAGCTACCGACGGTCAGTTTGTATACTCAGCCAAACTCAAAATCATCTTGGCAAACGTAACAGTATTTAATCTTTACTGCAAGCGCCCCTCTCACATGCTTAATTTTATACAGTGCTGTGAATAAGTATTTTCCCCCTTCGCAATTTCTTCTATTTTTGCTTATTTGTCACATTTTAATGTTTCAGATCATTCAACTGATACTAGTATGACAGATAATGTGAATAAACATAAGACGCAGCTTTTGTATGACAATGTAATTAATTCAACCTAAATTCTTAATAAAAAACAATATCACCCATGTAAAAAAGTAAAATCACCCCCTAAACCTGATAACCGGTCGAGTTACCCTTTGTGGCAACAACCGGAACGTGATAACTGGCAATGAGTCTTTCACATCCCTGTGGAAGAGTTTTGGTCCCTCTTTTTGGCAGAATTTTTTTTTCTATTTAGCCACATTGGAAGGTTTTTGAGCAAGAACGGTTTTTTGTGAGGTCATCTCACAGCATCTTAACCGGGTTCAAGTCAGGAGTCTGACCAGGCCACTCTAAAACCTTCATTTTGTTCCTTTTGAGCCATTCAGACGTGGAGTTGCTTGTGTGCTTCAGATCATTTTCCTGCTGCATAGCCCAACTGAGCTTGACCTTCAGGTCACAAACTGATGGCCGGATATTCTCCTTCGGAATTTTCAGGTAGAGACACAAATTTGTGGTTCCTTCAATTATAGCAAGCAGTCCAGGTCCTGAAGCAGCAAGCCGGCCCCAGACCATCACTCTACTACCACCGTGGTATGAAGTTCTTATTGTGGAAGCTGTGTTAGCTTTATACTAGATCTAATGGGACTCATGTCTTCTGACTCATCAGTGCACAGAATGTTAACCGAAAAGACTTGGTGGCCATCAAGATGATTTTTGGACAAATAAGAGATGAGCATTTGTGTTCCTTTTGGCCAGCAGTGGTTTTTACCTTGCATCTCATGGATGCCATTTTTGCACAGCCTCTTTGTTATTATGGAATTGTGGACCTTAACGAAAGCCTGCAATTCTTTTCATTTTAGCCTGGGTCCTTCTGTGACTGGATTTTGGTAGGCCGGCCGCTTCTGGGAAGGTTCACCACTATTATTCCAAGATTTCTCAGTTAATAGATAATGGCTCTTGCCATTAAAATGATTTTCTAACCAGACTGGTAGATGTCAATGACCTTGTTCCTCCACGCCAGGTGCAGACACCATGTAACTGGTCAATTTGTTCTCCGCATGGGTTCCTGGCCCGGTGCAGTGGCCACATTAATATACTGAAGTGAGCCAGATTTATAAAGCACCAAAGAACTCTTAGACAGGCTAATATTATCCATTTGTTCATAGAATGTCACATGTAGAAAACACAAAGGGAGGACAGAAAAAATATCAAAATAAGGAGAAAATAAGGAGAAAACCCCTAAAAAAAAAAAACACCTTGCCAGCCAAACGTTGTTATAATGATCTAATGTTTACGTACTGCAATTTCTGTTGATCCCATTGAAAATCTAATTTTGTTAAATGACAAAACTATTAAAATATCTGTCTTGTGAAACCATTCTTACCTTACAGCATTGTTTCCTCACCTACCTCAATCTTTTGCACAGCACTGTATACACAAACACACACTATATTTTATATATTATACACACACATATACAAATGACAAGTATTCTGGTGGGTAGAATTAGCTTTTCAGCTAATAGGCATGTCGCTGTCTTCTTTATAAAACATTAATAGTTTTGATGGGAAATGTGGCTAATGAGCCTTGAAGATCAGATGCAATGCATTTAGAACAAGATAGAATATGAATACATATCTCCCAAATCTGCAAATCTGGGCTTTAAAGCCAAAGGTTTCATGAGAAGTTAATTTACTTCCACGGACAGGGGGCACTTTAAGGTGTTGTAGACCCAGTGCAGAGTTTTTACTACAGAGGGCCCATCTAGTCTATAGATTATTAAACCATTTAATGACAAACTTAAACACACTAAGAAAGCGCTGCCAATGGACAGATAACTGATCAATTATCCTCACAAAGTCACAATGGAAACATAGAATTTGATGGCAGAATAATTCAGCCCGTGTACTCTGCACATTGTTCCCGATGTGAGGACTCAGACCTTGATCTGGACCTAGATTTAGGATCGCTTTATGCCTGTCCGACTCTTCTAAACACGGTGAGGGAATTGAAACCTGCATCTTCTGCCGGGAGGCTGTTTTGTTTATCTGCCACCCTCCCCATAATGTACGACTTCCTAGATTATGGCCTCCTGTACTAACATTTGTCCTCCTTTAAAGTAAATTTCCCTCCGGTACTTTATGTATTGTAATGCTTTTATCACACCCCCTCTGTTCTCTCTCCTCCAAGGCATTAAGACCCTCAGACTTTTTTATGCCATTTACCATTTTAGTAGTCCTTCTCTAAGCGCCAATATGTCAGAGTGGCATACCTGGGGGGTCAGACTGGCACAGACCTCCAGCGGGGCCACGGAGAGCAGGGGAGGACTGGCAGCTCCAACACTCCCCAAAAGGGGCCTGCCCACTCAGAGAAGCTGCGCAGGGTCGCATGCCTTGGTCCAGAAGGGGAAAGGGAAGAAGTGAGTGAGGGGTGGGAGAATGGTGAGAGAAAGGGTAAGGGAATGTGGCAAAGAGGGAGAGGGCTAATGAGAGGTGGAGGGGGAGTTAGTATATATGCATGTATGCATTTAACAGTGAATGTGCATGTGTTAGTTTGTGTTAGAGGGAGTGCGAGCATGACCGTGTGTGTGTGTGTATCATGAGTGTGTTAGCAGGAATATGTATAAGTCTGTGTGTTAGCATGAGTCTGTATAAGCGTGTATAATAACGCTCAATCAGTTTGCCGTTTCAAGGCATTCACCATTTGTTTGGGACAAAGATGGCGTAGACAAAACAGTTTGGGAGCACTGAGAAGGGAACAAAGATGAGGCAGACTAGCTGTTTGTGGACACAGGTGGCACAGGCTGGCTGTGCCAACGCTGCAGAGCGGCAAGCCTGAGTACCCTGCTAGCTAGCTGGACCCTGGAGAGTGTCAGCAGGGAACAAGTAAGCAAGACCTGGGGTGCAGGAAGGTGGGAGGAGAAATGGGAGATGTAGTCCACAACATCAGGAGAGCCGCAGATTGCCTACCCCTGCTCTAGGCGAGGTCTGACCAGAGATCTGTAAAGTAGCAGAACCACCTGCCTCTTCCGCCTATTAATGCCTCTCGCTATACAAGCACAGCGCTCGCTTTTTCAGACACTTTGTTGCACGTCTGAAGTCTGAAGCACGTCTGAAGATTGTAAGCTGGCGAGCCGGGCTCTCTCCACCTAATGTATCAGTTTGTCTTAGTCTGTCAATTCTCGTCTTGTCATACCCCTTGAATATATGTTTTGTATTAAGCACTGCGTAAATTCACACAGCAGTGTCCCCAATGCGATATTTTGCCCTTGATTTTAACATGTCTCATTAACATCTGGGGTGTTTATACCACGCATAGCAGAAGTTTCTTTCTATTTCAAAAATTCTTGAACAGCAACCAACATTAACAGAATCCAGGACTGCAATAATATTGTACATGTATTTTATTTTCTATATATATTTATACATTTATTTATAATTATATCACTATGACCTTATAGTACTTAGAATCCATTACAGGATTAGTATTAGTCTTAAATCCACAAAGACAATAATAGCGCTGTGGAATACCAAAGGGAAGGAATGCCGTTTCTAACGTATTTACACATTCATTCGTAAACATTGAATCTACAGACCTATACTAACAGGAGCGCTATGTACACCGAAGAGGTTTATTTTATGTCCTATTCACATTTAGCGTTAGCATGGTATAGAATGCCTTCCCTTTGTTACCAAAGCAGTATATTTATTTATATATATATATTTACTTTTTTTGTATTTTTCTCAAAGATATTCATGTGCTATACATCCATTTCTGGATTTTTTTTTTTTACTCCGGTTCTGAAAATAATTTAAAGTGCTATAAGCAACCCGTCAGTCAATACTTTTCTATAAGAACATCTTTACTTTTCAACATTAATTTACAAAATAATATACATACTTGTTGAACGGCTGAATCTTCAACACAGAGATAACTGTCACATTTATCACCGCAATTTACTTTTTAACATAGATACAAGCTCTGTAATTCAAAGTAATTTTGCGGAGCAATTATTGCACAAAAGGCTTATTTCCCTACAAAAAAAAAAAAAGATACGGATATAACCTACAGACTTATTTTCTTATTTTTGGAGGTCACATGACAGTCTGAATAGTCCACAAATACAGGTTACAATATCATCTACTTATTGTTCACATCAATCATGGTGTGCGATTAGGTAATAATGTACAACATATATTTTACTTAGTACAAAACTACATTTGACTTTTTTTAGGTTTTTTTTTTTTAAATATATATTATTTTTTTCTCGGCATGTTTCATCTTAAGCTTAATTCAACAAAAGATAATGCCACCTAATCGATGCAGTCCCTTATATATTCCGATTCACATTTGTTTTTTTGAATGTTCCCTCTTTTGGTAAGTATTCTTCAAAAAGAGTAGAATTTGCTCCAAAGCTTGCAGCCTCCGGGGTGAAGAAACGCTTATTGTCTTTAACGAAGATATGTGTATCTCTAAGTGTTTATATGAGCAGATGACCGAGAAAGTGACAATATATAACATTCATTAGATTAGTCAAGTTAGCGCGTCACTCAGTATTGTCTCCTAGAAATAAAAAATAACTATGGTAAAGTATTAACAAAAAATACAAATATAATATAAAGGTAATAATAACATTAATAAGCTGCAGTGGAGCATTTCAGACCTGTCCAGGGATGAGGAAATACTCCTTTAAATACATTTCCCTGGTTATATTTACATCTTCATTCAAATGCCCAAATTTCAATGTCTTGAACAATGAAATCCTCTTTCTTTGAAAGAATAGAATTTCCAAATGTTTTGCAAGCGTGACTTCTCCCGTGATAAAGATCTCCATCCAGCCAAAGCGCAAATTCTCCTCTGGAATACAGAAGTCAACAAATAATACATTCAACATACGACGGCAATCTCATTTAGACCCAGGCGCACCAAAAGTCTAATGTGCTAAACATTCATGTTCCTTATCTTTTAATTAAAAGATGGGACAGCCGAGCCGTCATATGCACTTTAATGTATATGATAGCCGAGTGGTCCGTTTAAGTTTACATAGTGCCCGCATTTCTATGCTCCGCTTCCTCTCACCTCTCCTGACTTATATGCTCCAGCGCTGGCTCAGTGAGTTCGGTAGTGTGGCTTAATGAGACCCCCAAGTGCGCATGCATGGAAGGCAATCCCACTGATTTCAAGGAGTCAATCAACGGCAGGAATCCTCAGACCAAAGAGGAGGCGTTCGGTAGAAGCTGCAGCTCCAGAGCTGCTGCAGAAGTTTTTTGGGTTTTTTTTTTACATTTAAAGAATGTATATGAAGGTACTCGCCTTTATATGCATTCTTCTTTGGTGAGGCTGCCTGGGACATTAAACTGTCCCTTTAAAGCTATTTGACCTTCAAACAACATTTGCTAAAATTGCTCCTTCACCGCTACATGAACTACATAGTAATAATGTGTTAACCTCTACCTCTTCTGCTGGAAGGTTGTACCACTTTTCTAAAGTAAAATGTCATATGTCTTCTACTAACAAAACCCCCCACAAAACCTTGTGAAAAATGCATGTTTTATATATAATTTGTCAGCTGGATCTACTATTGCTGTAATACCCCTAGATCTTAGTACTTGTTTTGGTTTACATTTGTGAGTAAGATGGATAAATTGTTCTTCTCCGTTACCATGTTACATGTTTCTCTCTGAATTAAAATACTCTCCTAAAACAAACCAATTCGTAACGGCTACTTACCCTCCACCACCAAAAGCTAATGCATCCATATCCCCTTTAATAAAGAACATATTGTCGCCGGTCCATTTAAAGACCTGGAATGAAAAGAACATACATAACTAATAATGCATTTACTAGATGAGCAAGATTTGAATATATAAGCAACTCCAAGACAGAGCAAAAAATACATCAGACAACGCATATGTGAAAATACAAGGAAAACCGACACAGCCGTAGTGGCTCATGAGAAGAGTCTTTAGTCGAAGGCGATACCTTTACTGGGCCAACAGAAAATAAAAGACACAGTGTTACACAAACTTTCGAGATCTCAGAGGTCTCTTCTTTGGAGGGAAGCTGTTTGAAAAACTTCCAGCGTGTAATTTTTTTCATGGCAGGTGCACTTTATTCAAAGCTTTTTAACAGTCGCCCTGCTAATATAACCTGAAGTCCAAAACTGAAGTACTAAAATAAATCCCCTTCTGATGGAGTGCAGGTGTAACAACCCAGGGCATGGTACGCAAAAACAAAACGGAAAATACCAGTGGCCAACTTACCTCAAACTCCGGGCAGAACGTGAATAAAAAGGTCTCTCCGGTGCCATAAAAACAGTCACTCACTTTAAATGGTTCAGATGCCAAAGCACCAAATACCTGCAAGAAAAGTCCTGGGGTCAGAACAACCAGAATACAAACAAACAAAGCTTAACAGATCGAGAACAGAAGAATCTCCCAATTTACGCAAAAAGTCAGTCTGCCGACCCTTACATCCATAAAACACGCTGCTTCTGGGCACTTCTCTGTTATTTTATGTTCATTGTACGCGGCGCGACTTCACGTGATCCGGATGATTCGGGAAATGACTTGTATCTACATGAAGACGCATTGTACGGAGCTTCTACTCCATCTTATCTCATTGGCACAGATTGGGAAGAGACCCACAAAGAATCGGAATAGAATATTCCTAAAGAACTCTTTAGTAAAATACAGTACACTCACTCAAAAACACATATTTATACCTGTACCTTTATTTCTTTTTCTATCCCTTTCTTTTTTTATGCCTTCCGTTTTATTTCTTTCTATCCCTTCTCCTTACTTTCTTTCTTATATGCCCATACGTGGGTGGGAAAAAACTTAGGGCAAGAGGGAGCACCATGCATCAGATTGACATGGAGGGCAATTGAGGGGGTAACCAGGCAATAGAGGGGATTACTTGTAACTGTGGCAACTGAAAGGTTGGATGGGGCAGGGGCACAAAATCCAAGCCTATTTTCTATGCATATATATAGAAATAAAAAACTAAGCACCTGTGAATCGCTGTCTTTAATCACCAGGAGCACCGGGGTGTCCAGTCCCAGCATTGTTCTATACAGGGTTTTCAAACTCATTCCATGCTTGGCTGTGCTGTAGACCAGAGTCCACGGATAACCGATAGTTCGAGGAGGAAGGTGCTTGGTCAGCTGTGGAATACCAAAGAAACAATCTGGATAACTTTTTTTTTTTTCGTGGGTTGCTGTATAGGAAATGGTTTACTTTTATTTTTTAATAAGGGTATTAGAACCTTTTTTTTAATTTTACTTTCACTGATAAAGAACTAAACATGAGGAGAGAGAACCTACTGCAGCGAGATGGGACAGAACGGAATAGACATTCCCCTATCCTCAAAGGGATGTTAAATCAGAACGTACTATTTAGTATGTAACCCTCTACCAACTACCGAAGAATGAAAACCAAACAACATACAGATATCACAAACCTTTTCAATCTGATCAACCTGCAGGAGTTGGCTGGGATCACTGAGATGCGGCCGAAAGGTTTCGGGTTCCAGTTCGGTCCTAATGCTTGCGGCCTGCTTTGGGTTCACGTCTTCCCTGGTTGTGATCTTTAGAGGATATATTAAAACAAATGTTAATAGTAGACACCGCGATATGAGATACCGCCACATGCTTAACTATACTCTAAAAGCAAACCAATGCATTTCAGAGCCATCTCTATAAAACCAACGTATAGGATAGGGGGTCAGCATTTAAAGAAGAGAAAAATATATATATTATTCCTAGGGCTGAACCAATGTAATATGAATGTTAATGGACAGGTTTTTAAGAGTCTCCGAAATGCATTTCACGAAATTTCATGCGTACAGAAAGTAAAGATTCCTTAAATTACATGCTTGAGTTTGAAAGTCATATCACTAAATGCTACGGAAATCCCACTGGTGATCAACAGCAGCTTACTAAATATATCTGTTTACGAATCCGAAAGAACGAAGAATCCCCGGCCTCGGAATAAGAATAAATCTGTATGTTTTAGGAGATGCCCAGCAGCTCAGCTGGAGGGAGGCGGCAGATTATACAACAAAAAGTCAAACTTTACCAATTCTACTTATGATTGAAAGTGAAAATAACCTTTAGGGTTGGGGTCCAAGAGAGCCGTTAACTCCTATAAGAGTTAAAACTGTATTTATTTCAATGTAGTGGCAAACGTTGCACTATTCAGTGCGGTCGTATGAAATGTTCTCCATGACGGGTTTGGGTAACGCTCACATGTCTGGTTTGGACCCAAAGGCATCGGGGATGGTAGTCTGGCGATTACCTAAATCACTAGTATTAAGGCCACCATGTGCCAAAGAATGGGAGCATCCAGAAGGGATTAACTCATAATAAAGCAAGATAAATTATGCAGGCAGCCTGCAAACACTCCTACTGTAACAACTACGTATATATGTGTAAGAGGAACAGTCTGCTGACCCTTCAGGAGCTCAAGGGGTTAATATTATTCCTGCTTTACAACAGGTACATTACAAACACCACCGATAGAAGCCATTACTGCTGCTACAATTGACCTTTGCGGAGAGAGGGGGGTTTAAAAGGGACAGTCTAGTGTCCCATACAGCCCCGCCAACAAACAATGCTTACTAAAGTACTTTGTTTAAACCGGAATATTATTTAAGTCCAGCGCTGTGTACAGGAATGTGGGCCGACGCCGGCAAGAACTGGGGTAAACATTCTGTATCTGCGGAGCTGGGGGCTGCCATCGTTACCGCTCACGGGGTGTCTGGGGTGCAAACACCACGCCGATCTGATTCTTTATGGCAACGCTAACACATTGCCCCCTAGACTTCCACTAATCAGCATTTCCGGCTGGGTAATTAACAGCGAGCCCTGTATGGTTTCATGCAGGCTGTGTGATAAGGACTCAGGGGGGGGGTCTAGTACATTGGGCTCAGATAACAGAGCGACAATTCTGCTGCAAGGTGACACTTGCCTATCGGACGCGTAAAAGTGTAAAGTACTGCAAGGACGGGCGGAAAGTCCAGGCTCCAAAATATTTTTTTTTCTTTTTATAGTATAACAGTTAATTTTGCATGACGTGAATAAAGACCTGAAAAGGTCCTTTAAATCCAGCTCTGTTTAGGCTTCTGGGACGATGCTTCGAATAATTAAACAGCGACAGCTACGCCACCTTTTTATTAAATATAATAAAAATCAGTTTACGTAAATAAGTCTGCATACCAGATCAATTAATAACACCACCAGATATTTAAAATTTGCTAAATCTCCGAAATTAGTAATAGAAAACGAAGCTGCCCATTCAGACGGCTACCTCGGTACATTACGGAGAGTCAGCAGTCAGGAATCACAGCAAAAGCAGAAGTCGCACAACTGTGAAAGCAAGCCCCGGCACTGATCGGCATACACCCCCCCCCAAAATAATAATAGTAATAGTAATAATAATAATAATAACAATAAAAGGGGGATAAGTAGGTAATTTCTTCCCTTGCTTTCATCAGCCGGCTTCACAAATAGAAAACAGTTGTCTAAAAACACACAGCGACAGAGAACCCAAAAACCAGCAAAATCACATCTATATTGTGGATGATTTGTCAGATTTTAACACCCGCCTATCAAATCCACAAACCATCCACAAAAGGTTCATATGAGAGAAAGATTATGAATGATTTTAATCTGAGATACTGACCACCAAAAAAAAAAATGCTAAAAAAATTAAAATAAATTAAAAGCTGCTATGCTTTGCCAAAGGCTACCTGCTGGGCATGAATAGGCGGCAGCTGCCTAAGTGCAGAAGCAGGGGCCAGACCTAGCGACCGTGTGCGCACGTTGGAAGATGCTACAAAAATCACTACGCTACAAAAACAAAACGTGTATTTTTTTTTTGGCTAATTAGCTCTCGGAAACGGGGTAGCTACGCAAGAGGGCACCTTGAGACGTCTGCAGAGAGTACGCAGCTCCTCAGTATTTAAAGCATCGATCCTGCGGTGATACTCGGCCACAGATACTACCTGAATACGGAAAGAGGAAGACAATAATTCTACCGACAGCAGAGAGGGAGAGAAACAAAAGTTAGAAGACAGAGAGGGAAAAAACAAGCAGAAGATACAAAGTAACAGCAAGAGGCTGAAGAGGTCAACGTAGAGTCTGCTCGCCATGAATGGCTGGATGTGAAATGAACGATTGCTTCAGCAAAGATATGCGAGAAAAACAGGAGAAAAGAACGACAAAGCAGAAGAGTGAACTGGAAAGTGTTAATGGACACATAGGCAGAGAGAAAACAAACTTTCTATGCAGAAAAAAGTAATTATAAAAAAATATATATTTTTTTTAACTAAAAAAATGAAATGAGCAGAACTACATGTATGTTAGGGAAGGATATGGAATGACAAAGTGTACATGTAAGTATGCAAAGCGCTAACAAATTAAGCAAACATTTCTGAGTCACAAAGAAGACAGAGAATAAGAAAAACAATCTCGCGGAGATGAAAATAAATGAAATGCTCCAAAAAACAGGGTCTGAAGAGCCAAGAGCGAGGTAAGAGCTTGGGGCAAAATGTGTAATTTTGTAATAAAAGGCATGCGGTGATCCTCCAGCGCTCCCGGGGCATCCGTATTAAATGCAAAACCCAGAGAGCGAGAGAAGCTTCGGAAAAGTTTAGAATTAGGAAACTAAAAATCCTACGGGCATCTGGATGGACGAGATAACAGCATGGCACAAAATACCAACTATGCCCTTTAAACATAACAATTGGGAAATTATGTGATCATTTGAGAATCAACCCAAAGTAGTAATAAACATATAATATTTATGTATATTTTCTCCGTTTTTACTCTTTAATGCAATACAGTTCAGAGCTCCCTGTTTTTTTTTTTGCTTCTTAATTAAAGCTGGCAGTAGAAGTAGAATTATTATCAAACACTCATCTACAGACACCAGACAAACCAGAAAGCTGGTAAATTCACCTATTGCTTGTGAGTTGAGACTAGAGAAAAGAAAGCAAAAGAAATAATATAAACGAGCCAATCGACGAGCTCTGCGGACGTTAAACGTTATCCGTCCTGCGGCTGAAGATTCAAGGCAGGCGTTGGAGTTTCCAACATTCCAGGAGTTCAATAAACAGAAGGAAAGCGGATGAACTTTTCCCCGGATAAGTCGGACCATCAAGCTGTACATATTTTTCATACCCTCACCACGTCATGTTTCAGTGATATATATATGCGCGTGTATAATATTGATGGGAGTGATAAAGGGCCTCTGCACGCCTATGCAGATCTTCCATTAAAAATCAGCTACAATAGTAATTTACAACATTAACCCTGTCTGGATTTCTGGATTTTATCAGACAAAATTTGCTTTTCTTTTAAAAACAAGGAAACGTCTAAGTGACCCCAAACTTTTAAAAGGAACATATAAATGTTTATTTAAAATATTCAATACGGCCATAGTTGAGAGATTAACCGTGATAATGTCTAATAACTGGAGTGCTTGGTATATTGGTATTTATATATATTGGTATATCGGTATTTACTGCGCATTATTTTAAAAAGTATGAATAATTGTTAAATCGTTTCACAACAGATTAATGAAGCGTGATTTACCGGGTGAGCTGTGGGCTGTACAAACAGAGGCCCGTTAGAACGGATATTATATATCGCTGCCATGTTTTTTTGTGATATTTGTTTTTCAACATAAACTCGGATTTAGTCAAATGTGTCTCATGTCAAACAAAAAGAAAAACAAATAATCGTTACACATACGGCGAGGAAAAGCAACGCCACACGTTTAGATTCTTTTACTAACGGATGAACATCTTAATAGTATTCACGCACACGCGGCAATAGGAAAGCCTCGCGGCTCTATTATACATATGATGGAGGAAACGCATATCACGCATCATAGTAAATTCCAGCTTCTCAATCACTCTCAACATTTAGGAAACCCGTTTCAAGATGTAATATTACGCCTTTAATAAAATATTCAAACGTCTACTAGGGTGTCATAGTACACACAGATTTTATATCGGCGGTCGGGCTCTCCTGGACTCTCAGATCTAGCGGTAAATACACTGGTAACGAGTAGCACCGTCCCCACAGGGATAACCGGCTGCGATCAGACATGCAGGGTTGCAGCACCCTGCTTCCCGATCCCTGTGCGATGCAGATATAGTCAGAAGAACAGAGTTTCAGGATTTCCGGGATGCCAAAAGTAAAGCCGCTGTGACACTTGCAGATTATAAGCAGCAGCTGCACGTAATGTAAGACTGTCTGCAGCAGCCATAACCCAACCTGCCCTGTCCATCCGTGCGAGACATAACAGAACGCAATGCATAAGAAAGTCTCCAAAAACCAGCACTAAATACCTCCCGCTGCTTTCCTGGAATCAAGGAAACAAATCACACCGGGGCACTTATCTCGTAACACCCTTCTAACATAACAGCCTCAACCGGAACGCCCGGCTAAACACATCGTTCAGAGCTCAGGGGCGCGCAGACGGTTTCAGAGCTCAGGGGCGCACACCAAATACACCCAGCAGGCTTCGGCACAGGAATCAATGGGATGGGAGCAGTAACGGGCAACAATGTTTCTCTAATATACCACATACTACACTGAAAAATGTGTAATAACCTAAAGTCTAGTGCGCATTAATTATCAATACGGCAATCTACCCCAAAAGCTATACTGACGGCATAAAACGCCATGAAGCCCCCAATGCACACCATGCACTTCCGAGACTGATCAGCAGCAGCCTCAGAAAAAGGTAAAAAAAAAAAAAAAAAAAAAAATTGCGGCACGTAATAAATAAATAAAATAAGTCAACAAAAAGTGTGCCAACAGGTTGCCGATTTATAGTTCATTCAGCTGGCTCGGGATTCGACAACCCGCCAACCCCTGGAACGGGGATGATAATTTTTGTGCCCTGTAACTTCCAAAGAAAAAAAAAAAAACATATAAAAACCTATACATGTTGGATTTTTAAGACAATATCATGCAGTATTTTGGTCAAATGAACTGGTTTGGGCACAATAGGAAAATACTACAAAAAGGTTTTAATATATTATGCATACTAAATCTTGGATTGGAACGGCTAACGTATTCTCTCCTGGGAGAGGAACGACTGCTTTACAATAACAGGTCTGCTGACGGCAAAGGGTTAAGCGGCAGCGTGATGGAAAAATAAATTGCAGAGCGCTGGGTTGGCTCGGATGCCGTTCCCTCACTACCCAAATAATAATAAATAATAATAGGACATGGTAACAAACATACTTATTTATACCTCTTATTCTATATAATTAGTTTCTATACCGCCATCAATTACTACAAACAGCAAATCCTTGAATGGACTCTCTCTATGTTCACGATGCAATAAAAGTGAATATTATATCTTGAATATACACTGGCTGTTCTTAAAGACTATTGCCAAAGATAATGACAGTGATATAAAAGGGGTCTCCTACCACCAGCGGTGCAGGGATAGGGATGAACCTAGTAGCCACTGGCACACAAGCCGGGAAAACAGGTCGGGGGACTCTTTAGCTAAGAAACGAACTAAATGAAAGCGACACATCCACATAGAACATAACGGCATAAGATCTAGCGCTCACATCACAAACATTCAGTAACCGAAGGCCCCCGGAGCTCGCCAATCGATGTCATTGTTTGAAGATATCTACTTAAAAAAAGTTAACTTTAAGGAAGGGAAGATTGGAGGCAGCCTGCGGCACAGCTAGTATCACCTAATCAGATACCCCTAATAGACCCATATACACAAATGTTAGTTATTTCAATATTTACACACGATTACATAAAGGACCAATGTTTTCTTAGGAACCGGAAAAAATAAATACATTTCTTTTTTCCTTTACAAAATGTGGTCCAAAAACTTTTCAGCGGCAGCCGTGTAGGAAGGCAAAGCCGCACGGTTAGCATTAACTTTACGTTTCGGCTTCACACTGAAGAGCAAAGTGCGGAACCGCCATAAACCAGCAGATTCTCTATAAAAAAATATATATAAAATTTTAAAAAGTAAAACGATTATTTGATTCCACAGCTTTCGGCTACCATGGCAACCAGCACTGTTGGGATGAAATTAAAGCGCCAGAATGCTACCAGCTGATCAATTGTAAGATCCGCTGGCCCCTATTGGCACGCAGAGATCTGGAATCATGCGGCCCTCCCCAATAAAAATAATGTGAATTTAAAAAAAAATTGCAACCAGACAATAGGAAAAAACACTAAGCTCCATGTATATACAGATATATCTACCGTACATCACTACCATTCAAAAGCTTGGGGTCACTTAGATGTTTTTATGGAAAACAAGGAATCCACGAACGCTCCATTGGAACGCAGTTGGGAGTGATGGGAGTGATAAAGGTTCTCTGCACACCTATGAAGATATTCTATTAAAAATCGTCTGTTTCCAGCTACAATAGCCCTTTACAACATTAACCCCGTCTGCACTGGATTTCTTAGCCATTCCATGTTATTCTAATGGACAAAATATGCTCCCCTCCAAAAAAAAATTAAAAAAGGCACATTTCTAAGTGACCCCAAACTTTTGAAAAGTACATATGATGTTTATTTAAAATATTCTACATACGGCGTAATAACGCTGCCAGGACAGTGCCATGCAGTAACCCCGACATGACGCAAACGGCAAGGACATTTCTAGTTAGAGAGCGCCCTGCATTACCCTCGGGGTACACGGCCTAATCCTGTATATTTATCCGGCTCCTGATTATCTTTGGACAGCGTGCTACGGCGGCAACATGCAAGGGGGTCTGGGGACGGACAGGCCGGCTCTGCGTTATTACACATTGACAGAGGTTATTCATTAATCTGCCTTTATTTAACGGCGGGAATTTCATAACACAAATTCTCATTCACCTGGCAAATGTAAACACAAAGCTGCCACGCACTGCCCTGTCTTAACACAGGAATAGTTAAAGGCACCGTTTACACCCCTCTAAAGAAGAACGCATAATAAAGTACTCTGAATACCCTAATACACCCTCCATCAACACAACAAAAACAGAGCCCTTAATTGAGGTAGAAGCTGCAGTCCTGCAGCCACCCTCCTTTTCTGTGGTCCGATTCTTGCCAGTAATTGGCTGCTTAACCAGAGGCAGGAAAGTTCTCTTACTGCAATCAATGGGAGCTCTTTCTGCGCAGGGGCCGTGGGGGCCACAGATTCCGCGGAGCCAGCGCTGGAGCTGACTGGTAAGTATATCATGTGAATGGAGATAGATTCAGATAAACGCATCTCCTGCGTGGAAAGAGCGGGGGTCTGCAGAATCCCCCCATTCATTCAGAAAAGCTCAATATTTTAAAGGGACCGCACAGCCCTCCTGCACATGAAGGCGTCCCTTTAAACAAGCAGGGGGTGTAAAGCTGCCTCATGCTGCACAAAACACCGAATAGCGCAAAGGCAGAAGTGTGAACCCATCCTGAATGTCCCTTACAGGCACCCGTCCGCGTATACAGATCCCCCACAAACTTTTCCTCCCTTCCCTACCAGAACCGAGCCGGGCGCAGACCCGACACCACCACATTCTAATTACCAGAGAATACTTGTGGCTCCCCGCCTGGTGTTTCCGCCCCTTCTTCCCATACCAGAACCGAGACATTTCCCTCTTAAATGGCCTTCGTTAATTATTCACACGAGAGCCGCGCCGACCGTGCCCCGTCTGCCATCACGGTTCCCGATACAGGGTGCTCCTTGGTGACACAGTAACCCGGGAGTGATATTTGCATGATTGACAGGATCACCGGCTAGTGAGAATGGCGCCTGCGCTGGTGGGCGGGGCTTGCGGAGTACAGTTTGGTTGAAGAGTACATGACTCAGTAAAAAGAGGCTGATATTATTTAAAGGGACAGCGCAGTGCCTAACGCCGAATGTATTTACCGTCACCGCGTCCACCTAAACATTACATGAAAACTGAACCATCAATAACTGATCACACAAAAGAAAAGGTCAGGAGAGTCACAGGCTTAGAGTTAATGTAGGGCAGGTTTACTTTAATGAGGGCAAGGTAGGTAACTGGACTGGCCTCCCAGCAGAAGTGGTAGAGGCTAGTGAGGGATCGGTCAGATCAGGTGGGCAGAATAGTTCCAGTTTCTGTGTTTCTATGTAACATATTTAAAGGGTCACTTGTGGATAAAAAGTCTATTGCAACATTTGCAAATCATAAAGTCTTAAGCAAATAAAGGGGCTAATGAGATATTTACTTAAACACAAATACTCCATACACATCCACGCGCATGGGAAGCATACTGACAGCAGGCTGAAAGGAACTCATTGTTCGGAAGCATTAGGACAGAAATCAAATCACCCCGCCGGTTAAATGAAATTACTCCGTTACACGGCTGTAAAGGGATTTATCTTCACTTATCTATAAATCACAGCGTACAAACACACCAGAATATATCACTTTATCCAAAGGCTATGAATCACGGTTAATTTACCATGGGGGGGGGGGGGGGCGCCGGTATTCAATATCCTGAAACATTATGTTAAGTTTAAATATTAAAGTGGGAAAAAAACAACAACATTTTAACCAAAAATAAAGGGCCTGTTCCACTAAGACAAAACAAACAAATGTCACATGACAACCAAACATTCCTTGTGGTTAATGAATATCTAACTATATACATATATATATATATATATATACACACACATATATATATATACACACACACACCGGTATATATATATATAATCTGTATCTATCTATCTATATCTAAGGGGAGAACATGTTACATGTTGTCTCCAACTCGCTATATGGTTATAAAAGGGTTACATTTCCTTTTTTTTTTTTTTAATCTACGCTTTTCTGCCACAATTGTACTTAAATCTGTTTTAACCCCTTAATGACAAAGCCGTACATGTACTGGCTCAAATGCATTGTTTTTAATAGGTTTAGGGGCTGCCCATTGTCCTTAAGGGGTTAAAAGTAACTCTGACGACTCTAAGTTTATAAAACATTTTTAATTCCCAATAACGAGCGTGAATGTATTTCCGTATGAAGGGGTCTTCTAGCTACTCACGGTTAGACTTATCTTTAAATTCATTAAATAAGCCTTAACTGGCTTTAGAGTTGTTTTTAGTTATTTCTTTCTTTGCTTATTAAAACGCATTCTATATTTCATCTCCTTGTCCGGCGTTGGCTGCATTGATGGGGGCGCGTTCGTTAGATAAGGCCCGGACGGGCCACCTGGCACACCGAGCCCGTAAACGTGTATATCTACGCACACGCAAATCAGATTCAGGCATCTCATACCAAATGCAGATACCGGCGTGTTGATAAATCACACGTAAGACACACACACGGAAAACTACGCAGAATGATAAACAAAACTGGACTTCCGTAAATACCAAAAAAAACAGACACTACATGGGAAATGGATTATTGTAACCCATTATTACACGTATGTAGACATGAGACACATGTGACTGATACTCCCGGGATGTACAGCTAGCCACGAAATAGCCAAATTAATTCACGGGGGAAAAAAATCCATGACATTTTTACGAATCCCTAACGTTCTCATTTTAGATGATAGACAGTTGAGTATGAGTATGCCCACAGGTCACGCTGTGAAGGTGTATGTTGTATTTCGCGGATATTAATTACCTGGTCCTGGGCCACCACGTTCACAATATAGCAACCAAAAGTGTGCACTAACTACCTCCCATAATCTTGTGGCCGAGTCGTTGGCAGAACACTCCAAACCTTCCTCCTCCTCGTTCTTCTTAACTACTACAAACCCCGGCTCTCTCGACGATTCCCCAATTTCTTCGGCATAAATATCTGGACTCCACTGAATGAAAAAGGAATACAGGTGATCCGTCCTGAAACATAAAAAGCGATCAATTCTATTGGCATTTTATTGCACGGTCGTATCACTGTATTGGGACACACTTCTTAATTATTAAAGTGTATAAAATCAAGCACCCAGCCAAGCTCCATGAAGACATGATTGGATGAGTTTGGTTTGGAAGAACTTGGCCGGCCGCACAGAGCCCCGACCTCAACCCCATCAAACACCTTTGAGATGAACAGGAAGGGAGATTGCGAGCCGGGCCGTCTCATCCAACATCACTGCCTGACCTCACAAATACTCTACTGGATGAATGGGCAGAAATTCCCACAGAAACTCCCAAAAATCATGTGAAAAACCTTCTCAGAAGAGTGGAAGCCGTTATAGCTGCAAAGGGGGGAAACCTACTACGTATTAATGTCTATGTATTTAGAAGTCCCTGTTGGTGTAATGGTCAGGTGTCCCAATACTTTTGTCCATATAGTGCATCTCCTGGAAGGGATGAATTTGGGCATGAAAAAGCGAGGTGATAATCTAATCATCAGCCAACACCGCCGCACAAATGACTTTCATACAGCAGAAAGGGGTTAAGTTACAACAAGAAACGGAGCAAGGTTATAATAGAAACACAAAGGAGCAGCTTCATTACATCTAGAGAATCGGGATCAGAGTACTAATTTTACAAGGTTGACAGAACATATTTAATTAAATTATAATGAAAAGCCATAGAAAGATTTCAAAGCGAGACAACGAACTGTGCAATGCAGTTTCAGGGCAAAGAATCAGGGGGTTCATCAAAAACATAAGAGCATGCGATCAGATGGTAAATAAATGGAACAGCCTCCCAGCAGAAATGGTGTAGGCTAATACAGTGAGGTATTTAAAACATACATGGGACAAGCATAAAGCTATCCTGGAGACAATCCTCTCGCTAGCCAGCCTGATGCCCTCGTGGAATCGGCTATATGGTCATGTTAGGCCATGTGGATTAGAAGACAGCCCCTCGCTGGCGCAGCTATATTTGCAGGGGGCTTCCGACGTACCTTTCATGAGGGACAGCGAACCAGTACTCCAGCTTGTCTCTCTGGGCATACTGCTGCATGGACGCGCTTGCTTGGGACACAAAGGTTTTCCTCATTGGCTTCCCGACCCTTAAACATAAATATCGGTGGGATCGATGTCTTCTTTTTTCTTTGGCAACAGCTGAATAAACTCCTGGGGGGGGGATGCGGTGGTTAAAGAGAGAAAAATGACGATACAAATTAGGAATGACACCGATAAACAGGGTATGGAACACTCTGAAAAATGAAAGGCAGCATCGTGTCCGTGCCCAACACCTCGGATAACGGCACAAACCCTAACGAGGAAAGCCAAACTTCTAAACATCTAATAAATGCGCGTTAAATAGGCATGAAGTGACGGGATTTGGTAAAAGATTTATACGGGAGAGTAATAACACCGTGTTATTCGCCAAACACCAAAGCAATATTAGGAGAAGACCCTTGGGTTGGTCCTTAGAAGTTTTGATGCTATTATTATTATTATTATTATTCTGATAATAGCGAAGTTCATGACTTTATCTGACAGGTCAGGGCATTTCACATAGAATGTGACGCGAGATAAGAGCCGTTCGGCCCGTCTGGTCGACCCGTACTCGTTGCTTTATTTCCCATGACCGCTTTGTGAAGAGGTAGGATGTTGAAAGACACGTCCTCTGCTTTCCTGCACGTGAACCTCGAGGAACACGGATCATTTACATGTTTGCGGTTGCACGAGGTTATACTCTTGACCGCGTGTTGGCACAGTGGCAAAGTAAACATGCGATGGAACACGTCTGATATGCAGAATACACAAATACCAAGGGTGGATTTCATACGCAAGAATAAAAACGTCTACTATCTTGCAAATCGGCGTAAGACTTGGGGTCGGGGATTAAAGCCGCAGCGATACCTTGTTAGCAAAGTACTTCTTAAACACGATGGCCATACGGGTGCCGCACTACCCAACCCAAGCATTCTAGAGTTTAAGTGACCGCCTAACTGCCTGCGAACTGATTAACTTTTAAACATAACAGTAGAACATAAATCGTATCAATGCTTTACGCGTGATTTTTTTAAAATGTATATTATTTTGTGACATCACATGTTAACGAAGTAAATGCAGATGCATGAAGTAAATGCAGATGCATGAAGTAAAAGCAAATGCAGACAGAAACGACCAATCATTAGACTAACCAGCCTTTCTTACTGTCAAATATGCAGCATTCTAAGATCCTCCGTCTGTCTGCAGATGATGGGTACATTGTCCCTCTTTTTACTACTAATTTGACATGCGAGATAGAGTAGGGAGAAAACTATGCATGGAGGACCAACGCTTGGGGGCTTCTCCAGTAAGGAGGGTAGTTTGTCGGTGTACCATGGTTGTATTTACCCAACTATTAAGCTGCTTACATCTAATGCCAAGTGTGTTAAAAAGAAAGCAGAAATACTGGAGCCAAAGGGTTAATTTACTTATGTGAGTTCACTATGCATTTTGAAGGGCCATCCCTGGCTGCTGGCAGCTTAACGCATAGCTCAACTCGTGAGGCGACTTTCAAGAACTTGCCGATTTAAATATGCATTATACAAAACCATCCAAGCTGACCTTGGAGCAGAACTCGCGGGGCTGGCCGTTCGAAACATACAATATCATCAGTGAGAAGAAACTCTACTGTATTCCCTTTTTTACAGAATGAACCCAAAATAACTATACATCTTCTAAAAAGAACACCACACATTTGCTTGTATACCTTATTTTTTTGTAAACCACATTTTAAACTCTAAAGCCGGAAACGGCAAGTCAGATTTTTAATATTCCGGACTCCGTTAGGCTTGTGATTACCTTCGGCGTGGGTCTCCGGGGCGGATATCTTATGCTGGGTCTCTTTCTGGGTGGCCTGCTGCATGTCATCCCTTTGCTGTTTGGCTTGTTGCATCGTGAGGTTTTTCCACAGTTTCCGCAGCTCTTCCACCTCCGTTTCCGGATCCCCCGTGCATTTCACAGAAGGCTCATCCGCGTTGGCTTCGGGCGCCTGGCCACTCGCACTTTCCTGATCGAGGTCCCGCTCCATGCCGTGAGAACCCCGTTCCTCTTGGGCATCGTCCTCGTCTTTGCTGCTTAGCGCCACCGTTGCGCTGGATTCAGTAGACTCCCCATCGGAGACCTTATCAAGGATTAAAGAAGTTTCGCTCTGTTCCAGGTCATTGGCGTTGGAAACAATTCCACTATCGTTTCCAGAGGCTCCAAGACCGTCTTTGACGCCATGTAAAGCCTCAGAAGAGTCCGAGAGGTGAGCGGGACAGCATTCTGAAATGCTTTGGTTTATTGTCTGCACGGACTCCGAGGAAGCCCCCGATGATTTATCTTGTCTGAGTTCATCGGAAGACAGAAGTTCTTCTCGGATGGGAGAAAGCTCGGATTCTGTAAACACGTCCTCGGAAAGAGACTCCTCTGTGCTGCGGGGGGCCGTGCTGGCGCTGTCATTCCCCGTATCCCACATCTTTGGACTCATTTCGTTCCCTTGGGAGGCTTTCTTAAAGTGGCAGAATTCTCTCATACAGGACAGCTCTTCCAGATCTCTATTAAGGCAACACATTTGAGATGAAAGATTTAATTCCATGAACTCGTAACGCGTGCAACGTGAACATGCCCTGCGTGGAATACCGACTATGACACAAGCAAGCTTGAACACATTGGGATCTCTACAGAAAAAGAGATATGGTGTTTTTGGCTGTGTTAACAGAAAATAACTGATTAATAAGGATATTTTAAGTGCTGGCCGTCAAAACTTTTTTTTTTTTTAACCTGATCTTTCTTTGGGGATTAACTGCATCATTAAACAGAGACTGATGCATAGTTGAAAGGTGGAAAGACTCACTGACGGTATACGTGTTTTCGTTTACTGCGGTATACGCGATAAATACATATTTGGCTGCATGAAATCAGCGTGAGTATTCTGTACGAGGTTACTCAACGGGATTCCTGGAGGGACAACAAATCTCTGCTCTGCAAATAAATCAAGTTATACAAAGAAAAAAATCAAAGGAAAAATCCTCTGTTGAATAACCAGCCCCAAAGCTAAAAAAAAAACAACAAAAAAAAAACTGTTTGCTGCATCGCTCATAATAAAAATAACATTACATATGGGCACGCAGCCCTTTCCTTTTTAAAGGAAATATACATTATTCGTACGCGTTTATACACATTGAGAAGGGTCTTACACAGGGATTGAATCCTTGAGTTTGCTGTTCACGATGTCTTTGTACATGGCGGCAGACGTCACCTCTTCCATCGGGCACATGATGCCATACTCCTCGCAGCCATTCTCTTGCACTAATGGATCGGTCTTATGAGGATCAAACATTATATTATTTGGGGTGACCAGCAGAACCCCGCTGACTGTTCCCTACGAGAAAAAAAAACAAATGAACCGGTCTCCTTAAACACATTCTGACGGACATGGGTTATCCATTTCTAGTTCTGCAAAATGTTTTTAAATATGAAATTTGTTATATGTCAAGGCAAGCTAGGAGAACGCATTTATGCAAAGGTGTGTGTGTATATAATTTACAGAGTCAGTCGAGGAATAATACCTTTTAAGTATGTATATACGTATGTGTTAATATATATTATATTTATATGGTGCTAACAATTTATGCAGCGCTTCATACGATATATATATTTTTTTTTTTCTTTTTTTTTCAAGGATCTGACAAAACCAGAACTGATAGAAACCGACAGACACACATATACATATATATATATATATATATACACACATACAAACACACCAATAGCATATCCTTATTTTTCTGGCACGCAGATAATCGCGTGATTGAAGTCTGTTTATTTGTAGCACTTGCAAACATAACGGGTATTAGCTTTAAGGTTTATGCGTGAATAAATACCGTATTTATCGGCGTACAACACGCACTTTTTTAACTAAAATATGAAGCTGAAACCCTACCTGCGTGTTATACGCCGATAAATCCTAGAGCTGCACAATCTTCCCCTGCACTCTCTCTCGCGCGCCCTCTCTGATGCAGGGAGCCGGGTGATGAAGTCACTCCGGCCCCGGCATCAGCACGAAAAGTAAAATGCTGGAAGATAAAGAGGACCCACACCAGATCTCCCAAACGGTAGGGAGTAATATATAAAATTAATGTGTGTGTGTCTGAGTGTCTGAGCGTGTCTGTGTGTCTGAGTGTCTGAGCGTGTCTGAGTGTCTGAGAGGGTGGTCTGATTGTTTGTTTCAATGTTTGCGTTGTCTTGCACGTGTATTGGAGCGTGTCTGAGTGTCTGAGGCGGTGGTTCCCTGAGTGTCTGAGCGTGTTCTGTAGTCGCTTACTGAGCGTCGCTCTCGTGTGTCCTGAGCGTGCTGTGTGTCAGAGCGTGTCTGTGTGTCCTCTGAAGATGCGTGTCTGTGTGTCATGTGAGCGTGTTCTGGGTGTGTTGAGCGTGTCTGTGTGTCTGAGCGTGTCTGTGTGTCTGAGCGTGTCTGTGTGTCTGAGCGTGTCGTTTCCCAGATAGCAGTGATTCTGATGAAGTTTTTTTTGTTCAGTTTTTTTGTTCAAAGAGGTGCTTTTTCTTTCATATTTGCCTTATAAGTGGTATAAATGTTACAATAAATGTTATAATGTAATAAATATTATTCCAACATTAAGTTCATAGCTTCCAAGTTAAAATTATTTTTTCTTACTCAAATTTCCTTGTTAAAATGGGGGTGCGTGTTATACAGCAGTGCGTGTTATACGCCGATAAATACGGTACAAATTAAAACTTAAACACGATCCGAACACCATTCGGACCTCCCTGCGTCGGTCGGCAGCAGAAGCCGCACATTTATTTGTTTAAAACTATTTTATCGAAGTGCCGAAGTCTGTGTTAAGCGCACTCTGTACAGAGATCGGAAACACTCGCTACAATTCGATTACAAGGACTGAAGCAACAGCTTCACACCTTAAATCACATCAAACACCTCACAGACGGGGGCATCGCTACTTATCAACTGCGCCAAATGTCCCCCCACAAGGGCCACTAAATTATACAACTCATTCCTTATATTAGAAATATTTCTATCAAGCGATATAGAAACGCTATTCTTCCTCTAGTCGCACATAAGGAATATGAAACAGGACAGTATATACCAGTGCTCCGGGAACCTGGACATGCAACAAAGTATCACACAGTCATGAATTACCTTCCCATCTGTTATGTATTTGCAATTGATTTTAAGAAACTTCTCGGTAAATGCCTCTTCTTCTTCAGATGTGGACGACACGACTCGGGATGGACGGACCGCGGAATGCGCGGGGGAGGACGTGGACCCTCTTTGGCGAGTATGATCAGGGTCCTAAAACAGCAATAATCAATCGACGGAAATAGAGCAGATAACCAAAAAAACATGTCCGATTACAAACAAAATGGAATCAGAGATCGTAACCTGTTTGCCTCAACCAACTGCAACGTTTCATACTTTTAAGAGCGTAAGTTTTATTGATAAATCACAAACAGAAAACTTTTTTTCCTATAAAAAACAAAGCATATTTATACGTTAAAGGCCCATTAAGGACATTTTTTCTTATATTTGGTTTACGTGGATTTACAGTCCCATATACATCTGTTGTTTCTGGATCGATAGTCTAAGGGCACATAGAAAAACGCATCATGCTGGGAGGCGAGTTTCAGCGCAGCTCTATACGTAATCCATATGTGATGATCCTAACATATTCTTTTACGTGAGCAACTGGCATGTACTCGGAATGACAGGATCGATGGACAGCGATCTGATGACAGCAGCAGACGGGGTGATGGGGGGGGGGAAATAATAGAAAACCAGAAGTCTGCTCCTATAAAGCATTCATTATCAAATTAGGGTATAGTATTGTATATGTGTTAGGATTAATACATACTTACCTTTATCACTTACATTAAAGCAGTTAGACAAATATGTTATAACTCTATGTTATTAATAATTATTATATTTTATTTATATGCTTATGATCGTCGCGGTTACTGGGATATTATATTGTTTCCAATGTACATATTCTTGCACATAAATGTTGACAGCATATTATATCGCACATGGCACTCATCAGAACAAGTGTTACTTTATAAGAAGAGTACATTTTTTTCTATTATGACTTCTAAGTGGGATTAAAGTTCCTGCGTGCTTTTATTAGTACGTCCAAGAGGAAAATTATACAAAGCATATAAACCCCCAATCCACTCAAGAGGCTGATCAAGTTCTAAGGCAGGACAAAGGAAAAAAAAAAAAAAAAAAAAAGTAAAAAGTTTTTCTTAATGGATCCTAGGGAAAAAATGTAACTACAGAGCTTTGCAAAGAAAATAATTAACCTGCATATTCAAACAGGTTACGCTTCTCCCGCGTGAATACTTTAATGTCATTCGTTACAATGAGCGTCTACAGACTTTAATGTGTATTTGATGAAACAGAGAACAATACATAAAACATTGAATTTCAGAAAGGATTTGAATAAGTAAAAGAAAGAATATTTCACAGGGGGGGGGGATAAATACGGGATCTGGGCTTTAGAGAACCAAAAATGTTACTCGGGTGAAATTGTGCGTCATCTGTTGTGAGTATTATTTAAAATTATCAGTTTATCAGTAACATTACTTCGAAAATATAGAATTAAAATAGGATCTGGTTTGGCAGCATAAAAAGTGGGCAGAATGTTTTAGTTAGCAGCCGCTAACTGTATATTCTATGCATTAAAGTACGCAGTCTATCCTGAAATACCATACTTACTGTACTCTTCTCAAATTCAATTTCTGAAGAGGTTGGTGACAAAGGACTTATGGGACTAAGAGACGGGGAGCTCTCCACGCTAGAGATGTAGTCGGGGTCCGGGACATACAAAACCTTACAGAAAACAAAGTAAATAAATCAATCGAGTAATTTGGGATATTAGGCCATAGCAAGTACATCAGTTGTTTTTTTTTTGTTTTTTTTTTACTTAATATGCCCTAATTATTCTTTCCTGACCATCACAATATTACAAAAATAAGGGGTTTTGCAAATCACAAGAATAAAATAAAAAGCAATTTTACTTTCTGGAAGCGGTTTAGCCTCTCTGTAACACAGGCTCGGGTAGGGGTGGCCAGTACGTCCCCCAAATCCTAGCACAGCCTGCGGTAGACCCAAGCCTAGCTAAGGAGGTGAAGGACCCCAGTCTATTCTTCATGCTCCCTGAATGATATCGAAGGGGAATTTCTCACACAAGTCTATCCTAAAATAAGGACACTATCTTGCCTGGATACTCGGGAATTCTAAAGTTATGCATGTATAAGCATCTCTTTCTCAAGCTATATACAATTTAAGATTCATTGGTACATGGAGGGTTGAGAACAACGATTTCTGACCGAGTAGGATGAGAACCTTCTTCCTTTAGAACCTCCAAACAATGGGGACCATCGTAAAGGTCTACCCAACTAGATGAAGATGCAAGTAATCAGTATTAAGAGAGTATCTTGGGGAACCCTTGGGACGTACGAGGTCCTAGGCTGGCTGGTCTTGAAAACATCCTTTAAAAAGTCTATACCTGACCAGGAACGACGGCTCTTGAGAAGAGTTTATTTAGCTGCACCAGCTCATTGGGAGTTGTGTCAAACTTCAGGGCGATGCTGTTTAATGAATCTCTCGTCTCCACCTGAAACAATCAAAACAGATGATAATTCAATATGGAGAAATAATCCAGAATACACTGTATTGTGTATTGGGGGCAAAATTAGCCAAATAAACACAGTTACAGAATTCCCTTTATAGTCGAGGAGTACAAACAGCTCTTGGTGACCGAGTTGCTTATCGCACTTCGGACTGGAACAGGAGTAGGAATCGAGTCCTGTATCTCATGAGCTCAGCAGGCATCCAAAGCAATAATCAATACCCTTTATATACCGGTGTGTAATTATATATATATACACAATGTCAAAAAAATAGAGTATTGCAGAGTATGCGGTGATACCTTTTTTATTGGACTAACATAATATTTAAAAGACAAGCTTTCGGAGTTATTCTCCCTTCATCAGGTCAGAAGCAATACTAATCAACATGATAGAGGTTACAACTTAAAACAAGTGATGGTATAAGAGAAGGGGGGTGAGTGGGGTGTCCTAAATAATAGGTCTGGAGGTGAGAAATGCAGAGAGGTAGAGAGATAATCCAGGGACAGAACAAATAAACTTAGGGAAACCAATAATCACAGTAAAACATCAAAGATAATAACATAAATTAGACATTGGATGACTAGATGAAGTTCATATGAAGTTCTGGTAGTGTGTAAGTCCCTCTTTTATGGTGTTGAAATGTGTTATCATTTTCATCTCAAATGTTTTCCTTTCCTGAGAGTCTCTGAAATTTCCTTTGAGTACTTTAATTTTTAGGTTTTGGATGGAGTGATTGTTCTGTGTGAAATGATGTCCTACTGGGGTGCAATATTTTTCTTCCTCGTGGTTTTTGATGGAGCTTCGGTGCAGGTTCATTCTAAGGTGCAGCTTAAGCCCCGTTTCTCCAATGTAGCACCCTTTGTCACATGCAGAACATTGTATCATGTACACCACGTTTGCCGATGTACATGAGTAAGAATCTTTGATGCTGTATGTTTTGTTGTTGTGACTGGCTGTGTTACTGTCACATATATGTTGGCAAAGTTTGCAGCGGGATTTGTTGCATGGTACGGTGCCATTCTGTGTATGCGCCTGTTCTGGGGCCAGTTTGCTGCGCACTAATCTTTTCCTCAGGTTTGGTGGTTGTTTGAATGCCAGTATTGGGGGCTGAGGGAATATTTTTTTCAGTATGGGGTCTTCTGAGAATATCGGCTGTAGGTCTTTAATAATTTTGCGGATTTCCTCAAGAGTTAGGTTGTAGGTAACTACCAGAGGGATCCTGCTTGTGTTATCCTTTTTTTGTATTCTAGAAGCCTGATGAAGGGAGGCTTGTCTCGAAAGCTTGTCTTTTAAATATTATAATAGTCCAATAAAAAAGGTATCACCGCATACTCTATTTTTTGACATTGTGTCTACTGGACTAATACGGCTTCACCCTTTTACATATATATATATATATATATATATATATACATACATACATATCAGCCTGTGGACAGATACTGCCCTGATTATTGTTTTGCATACCTTACAGTATCTGAAATCGCTAGTGATGGCTACTGTTGTGGGTTTGTTAAAATATTTTACATTATTTTGTAATTTTATACAGCATTGAAAACAAAGATTTTAACAGATCAGACTCATTCTGACCATCTAGTCTGGCCATGTGTACTGCTGTAGAGATTTAAACCTTCATCAGTCCTTGGTCTCGTCTTAGATTCAGGATAGCTCCATGTCTAAATCCCCTCACTGTGTCACCCTTTACCACTTCGAATGGGGAGTTGTTCCACTTATCTACCACCCTCTCAGTAAACTTAAAAACATTATTATATATTAAAACATATCAAAAAATGCAAAAAGGCCATATGAGGGAATAACTTCTATTAAGATTGAATAATACAGTACTGTTCTGGCTTTCCTAATATAACTTATCAATAGTTTAAAATCCACTTCTGCAATAGACATATTGGGAGATATATATATATATACATACATATATACATATATACACACACACATACACAGAACTGCCATGCTGTGAAATCATGATGATAGGTATTGGGTAAAAGTTTAGGCGGATTGCGATCCCGCTGGCCCCTGAACACTTTTGGCTCTCTGAATCCTCTCACACCACGAGCCGCGTGGATCAGTCAGCGTTAATCATTTTGACGGCTCCATCTGTGCTCATGGAGGAGCCACCTGTGTTTATGCGAGGAGACCCTGAATATAGGCAGCGTTCTAGGGCTACGATCCTAAAAATACCAAACGCAAGCCCCGTATCTTGGCTGATAGGAGCTAAAAATCTCAATGTCCGTGTTCTCAGGGCACCAGGAAACAATAACGCAAAACATTAATCCTAGGAACCTAAACCGCTCATATTATTCGTTTAAAACAAGTGTTTAATAAGCCATTTTCCGTATTGAATGGCTGTTTAATAACGTCACATAATACTCTGTTTATGTTTAGAACCCGTTTTGCGCACGAGGTGTATCTGAACGCATTGATGAGGATCTTAGTAAATAGAAGGCACTGAAAGCACAAGCCTTTTCACCGTGTGATGTACGGGACAGCGAAGCAATCCGAAGGAAACAAACATACCAACGGAAAGAAAGTTACGAGAGGAGGAAAAAACGCAGACATACTCTCACCGAGAGGACAAAGAAATAAAATCAAGGGAGCGTTTGTGATTCCCGGCAGGAGTTACAGAGCGAGCGTGTCAGAATCAATCTTAATCACATTGCATCAAAAACAGCATCTTTCACAAGACATACAGAATCGCATCCCGTTTCCCTTGGTAACCAGAACAAGCAGCCGACTGCAGCAAGGTTTGAGGGTCATTTGAAGAACATACCAGTAACAAAGGCTCCATTTTCACATAGTGCTGGGAGAAGAGGGCTGTAACGTCTAAGCCTCGCATCAGCGGCCAAGAGGAGCAACCGCGTGGGTTATTTCTCAAGGTCAAGGTGGCATCTAAGCACACGCTTAATAAGTATGTAAAACATGCAGTTTTGAAATAAAACCAAACACACGATAGTAAGCTTTCCAGGTGAAAGAAACAAACAATACGAGAGCGGGATCGCACGCCGAGCAGGGGGCCATACGAGGACGGAACCAGACGCAGAACACGCAAAGTGTTTGGAACAGAGCTCACCGTGTACTCCATGCTGCCCCTGGGCTTCTGAAAGGACATTCTCCGCACATCTTTCTTCTCCAGGCTCTTCTTCTGGCCGGTATCTGAAGGGTATGGAGAGAAGGTACGCGTTACATTCATGTTCCTCCTTCACAATTATCACAGGCAGCGGGGAGACATCTATTCCCCCAGATCTCCAGCTCCGTCTCTCTCTGTAACCGGAGATTCAGCCCAACTGCGTGCGTTTAAAGGGTTTTTTTTTTTTGCCGGTATAAAACTACTATGACAACTGAGATACACCAGCAGCGGCCGGGCTTCCCATCCCCACCAAATCACTCAGAACGATCGCATTTGATGCCGGTTAGCAAAATAAAAATTGTCTTTATTGAAACACAGTCTCAGGGCAATGTTATTAAATATGCTTTAAGCTAAATGATATTTGATGATGAGGATCATTCCAGGCAGATAAACAGAAAGGAGTTACCTGCGTGCGAGCAAAGAAGTCTGTCCTTCCTTCACAGACAGCACCCGCGCTACAACACGTCTACCAAGTAGAACGACGCGGGATAAAAACAACACGCAGGGGCTCCAGGACTTACATGGCATACTAAGCATTAACGGTAAATCATTAAATGGTTTTCATGGATGGCCCACACGTTAATTAACCCCGTTCCTCTCCGACTCGTAACCAAGGAGTAAGTTGGTGGGAATCGTAGGACGGAGTCCCCCATTACGGTACTTTAACGCCAATTTTTAGCGATTGTGTTTTGCAAGGAGGGGAAATATGGAAGCTGGGTAATTGGAGGACAAAACACACACAAACTATAATATATATATATATATATATATAATATATATATATATATATATACACACACACCACATATATATAATATATATATACACACACACACACATATATATATATATACACACACACACATATATATATATATATATCCATACACACACACACTACCGTTCAAAGGTTTGGGGTCAATTAGAGGAAATAAGCATGAAGATTAAGGAACTCACGCTTAGAAATAAATAATACCCACTTCCCTCCGGCTAAAGGCTGGCTGGGGCTCGCCCCGCCCCTTCCCAAAGCCCCGCCCCCAGAAGCAGGAAAGCTTTGAGTAGCCTACTTAGGGAAGCTCACAGATTATATATATAATGTAAAAATAATTACATAAACACACAAGAAACATAACCCAAAAACTACATTTTTTGTACACACTGCACACAGAATGCACCCACATAGATTATATTTTGTTTTTTAAGCACATGTGGGGCTGTCTTTTGAAACCATATTTATAAATGTAAGAAAATTTTATTTTGTAAGAATAAAATCTTAAAATAAAAAAAAGGCAAAAAAGTCTACCTAAAATATATTGCATTGTCCTGATTGAGACTACCCTATAGGCCCAGTGTTTTAATCTATTATTCCATTTCAGGGAAAATATTACTCGTGTGGTTACAGCTATCGTAAAACTATACATTACAGACAACCCAGGGTATTTTATTAGGGTCATTCAGGGTTTTATCTCCAATCTCTTCCAAATTTTGTGTTAAAAGTGACTTAAAACCTTAAAAGTTAATCTTTGAGAAACCCTTCCTTCCGTGTAACAGACTGCACGGTGACGGACGAGCCGGACGCTCAGTTTTAGGATAGGGGGGGGCATTCATAATATTGTTTTCAGAGCGATGTGTAATTACGCGCTATTTTTCTTGGCCTGTAATCACTGCCTGGAGGTGGTTGGTAATAAAAAGAACAACAAAGCTACAATTTTGAGAAAACGAGTTGCAGTCAGCAGCGATTGCAGTCGGTTAATCTGCTTACGCAGTCAGCAAAAAGCCGGGGCGCAACTTCAGAAAGCGCTGAACCCGATATATCATCAGCTGGGTATAATGCAGCGTTACGCGGCACGGGGACGCAATGTATGTCAAAACACCGTTAAGCCAACGACGCGTCTGTATAAACAACACAAATACTGTGCCAACACGTCAGCGTACTTCATGTATAATTCCGAGTCATAAAAAACAGCAGGGTCATTTAAATGATTATTTAAATTAGATTCTTTTTTCCCCCCACTGGGGCGACGAGTCCGAAAGTCATTCACTGGAAAGACCTCGGCGTATGAAAGCATCGTTCGAGAAAAACATTTTAAGCTCTAACAGAAAGCAGAAACTCAGTGAAAAACGGACCGTTATCTGCTTCTACACGACACAAAGTGTTAAAGAGACACTCAATTAGTAACCAACACAAATTAAATATTTGATAACAATATTTAAACAGCCGTTGCAGGTTTACACACTAGAGGCTATTGACAAACAAAGAGATTTGCAAAGTTTACAAATTGTAGCAAAGTTTGTGATATTTTGGCTGCTGCTCTACGCTGGGAGGCAGCCGCTAGACCTCTCAGACCTCAAGCCCTACCCCAGGAATGAGCGTCTCGTATAAGAACGTCTTCACGCCACCCTCTTTCGAGCGAGAACACATTAGCGTGTTTATTAGACTAGCGTGGCATTAACGCATACTAGTCCTATTAGGGTTAATCCCCGCTGCGGAGGGAGCGCGTTCTCCACAGAGCCTGCGCATGCGCTCAGTTTGCTGAAAGTAATGAAGACGGAGACATTAAAAACTGGAGGCTATTTTCAAACACTGCTAAAAAAAAACCCTCAATGATTCAAAAAGCTTTTTTTAATGTTTAAAATGATTTTACGGCCATATGGTAACAGGGATCCTGTGCATCTGGCACCTGTCAATCCCTTAAATTAGAATAAACTAAAGAAGGCAAATAGACCATGTTTGGCCCTCACAGGCATACTGAATATGCATAATAAGATATGCTTGCTCTCCTTCCTTAGCGTGGGACCCTGAGCTATCCACAACCTGAAAAGGCATTGCAGATAAGAGGGTAGATATCTTCCTGCCCGTCCTATTATGACCACTGACAGGTGACGTGAATAACACAGATATTCTTGTTATCATGGCGCCTGTCAGTGGGTGGGCTCTATTAGGCAAGCGCCTACATTGGGCACGTGGGCATAAGAACCCGACCACTGAGCACTGGAAGAAGGTGGCCTGGTCTGATGATTCATGGTTTCTTATACATGAGGGGGTCATGGCTGTTTTGATGGCAAAAACCATTAGGCAGATGGCCATAATGTTATGGCTGATCTGTGTATATATCGATGGGAGTTAAGCAGTACAACCATCAGTGTCTGGCTCAATATATAGATACAAAATAAAGAAGCAAAAGCTCAGCACTCAAATGATAAGGTGAGTTTATTTCACGCAGGCAACATTTCGACACACAGGTCTTCCTAAGGCTTGAGAAAGACCTGTGCGTCGAAACGTTGCCCGCGTGAAATAAACTCACCTTATCAATTGAGTGCTGAGCTTTTGCTTCTTTATTTTGGATCTACATAAGGACTTGGTGGTAGCCTGGCTCGTCCACCATTTCACTACCGAGTGCTGCATTCCAACCGTTCTTTCTGTGTATAGCTCAATATATAGCGAAGGGATTCATGCTCAATAACAAAAAGTTGAGCCCACTGCTGTGTGTTCTTACGCTCACTATGAGCTGCACTGTATCATACTGGGATTGTTATTCTGTCTACTGTTCAAATAAACCTACCATTAAAATTAGACTGATCACGTCTTTGTCATTGGGCAAAAGTACAAAGTCAGCAGGGGGAATCAAATAATTTTTTCCTCCATTGTATCCAAGTCTGGCTCTGTTATCACCTGCATGCATAATTGGGATATTGTACACAACATCTAGACTGCCAAAGTTTACTATACAGCCCCACTGCGCATGCAAAACACTTGCCGAGGCCCGGTCCAGCACAAAACGTGAATAAATTAGTTTTACTATTTTTATTTTCTGCTGTTATATTAATTATTAACAATTTTCTGTTCTCGCATCAGGCGCAAAAAAGGAGCTAATCCTCTAACCCTCACACTTAATAAAAGTCAGCTCGCTTGCAGCATCATCACTCCTTAGCCTCGCAAACCCCTTTATTTCCCCACGACGAGGATGTTTTCACATTTCCTGCCGACCAAAGTCATTTCAGTCGCTTTAACAGGAAAACCATTTTTTTTTTTTTTTTTTTTTTTTTTTTAGACAGAACGGAATTTAACATTAAAATTATGTTATTGCGAAGGCGTTGTTGTAATGCTTACAATTCATGGCATCCGCTGGCAGGCAATCTGCAGACGTGTTTTATAGACATTGTATTTTTTTTTTTTTTAAAACACGCTTTTTAGGAGATAGACGCCTCATTGTGATGGGATCTCTTCCTGATCACACAGAGCCATCTGGTTACACACCGCAGCAGATCCTCCTCCTCCTCAGCTATATTCTTCTATAAAAGATAAGACTGGATGGGAATGGAAATCAGGTAAAAATGCTCAAAGCATAAATAAATAGTGAAACTTTTCAGGGGTTGCACGCAGCTGTGTATGCACAATATATACGGCGACGGTCCACTAGGGGACAAGCCGCGTACACAGCCTCCGAGGATCATGAAGGACACCCTATATGAGCCCAGACTGCCAACAGGTCAGCAAACTCAGCTAAAAGAGGCATCGGTAACAAGAAAGCACGCAGATAGTATTGTTTGTCGATGTAATCCGCGCCTCTTCCCCAAGCATCCTAATCGAAGGGGGAAAAAAAAAAAATTTAAAATGTGACAGGATTTCGGGATAATTACAGTGATGTCATTTGGAATATTCATGGTTTTCCCCTCCCGTTGAGACAAACTGAGCTGCGTTGTCTCCTTGCTACGAGCCGCACGCTGAACTCTCGTTCTCTGTCTGCGTTGCGACAACCGCATTCACACGTCAGGGTCACTGCGACCGAGTTTACCCCGCGCCGCACCTACAGAAACTTCAGCCACTGCCTGGCTTCTAAACAGTTAATGAGCTCTACCTACAGAACCTACAGGCGGAATCACTGGTACTCCATGAAGACAGAAGTAATCAAATTAAAAATATAAAAAAATGTTTTATTCGGATGCTTGATCCCGTATATATATATAAAAATATGATGTAGAAAAAATATATATCCATAATTCTGCAAAAAAAAAAATAAAATATGGAGTATCACGCAAGCCGCACAAAACGAGAGACTGCGTGACGCGTTTTGCACCTCAAGCTGATGGCAGCGCAGCCGGAATAAACAAGTCTGGCCTTTTTGCGGCCCCCGAGGACCGAATTGCGCACCCTTTGGATACACAGAGGCCTCCTCATATTCATTGATTATCACGTGCGCTTCATTACACAGCTGTTTAACCCCTTCAAGGGGAGACGCAGTTTGCAAATGCCGGTCCGGAAGGGGTTAAGTCTGCTAGGAAACAGCAGAGGCATTTATTCACTAAATGGAGAGCCGGCCGGAGAGTCGTGTCTTCAGCGCCGCCGCGTCACTATTCGCTGTGCTGGCCCTGCATAATGTATAATTCAACCATACTGTCCTAACGCCACTTCACCCATCAGTGTACATTTAGTGCAAACCCCCCCCCCCACCACCATATTTCAGCTTTGGACTCGCTGCAGCACTTCTATGCACCAGGAACGCTCACAGCTATGAGATCAAGGAGATCCAGTGGATCCAAGCTCAGTTTTTGCATTTAGTAGAACCCAGCCGGGTATTCTTTTTGTTACCCCATCGAGCAGATATGACTCTAAACCGAGGAAAGCAGTTTAAGGAAGTTAATCTCAGGGTTCAGCGTGTTCGTGTGACTATCGCCAGGCAGTGTGTTCCATCGCGCTGTTTTGGGTTCCTAATAGATCTGTTTGTATTTTAAACAAAATCAAGAACTTCCTGACATGAAGTGAAATTCGATCAGAAGGTTACATGACTCAGAAAGGCACATCTGATCTACTAATCCCATCACTGACAGCCAACTCCCAGGCCGTATACACGACGCCTCGCGAGACCACATCACCCGTAGCACTCCGACGGCCAGCACACTAAACGTAAAGGCATGTCCCTGCGGCTGGCTGTGCATTGTGAGAGTTGTAATCTTCTCATCACCAGGATAGTGTTTCTGAGGCAGCACAAAATCCCGTGGCCGTACAGCTGCAGTGACACCGTTTTATGCATTAAATACTTTTAGATCTTGTTGTTATTATCATATTATTAACGTTCTTTCCAGATCACAGCGCAACCCCGGACATCCTACGAAAGAGTTACAGTTCAGGCCGAGCAGAGAGTCAAACTGTAGCACGAACAACCTCTGACAGTCCATATGGTGGGGGCTACACTATGTGCGCAGCCATAAAACACAGACGCTCTTCCCAACACAGGGTTAAATTAACGCTCAGGCGGGACTTTAAACAGCGAGGCAGTGCTGCCTCTGACATCCCATCTGCTGGGGACTACAACTCCCACGACGCTTGGCCAGCCATGATCACTAATGCACATGGGTTTCAGCGAGGCAGCACTCCATCTCCCACGATCCCAGTGAGGAGGCAGGGTCTGTCACACTCTTGGCTGGCCATGCATTGTGGGAGTTGTGGTGCACAAAAGCTGAAATACTGGAGTCTGTCTATATCGCCTTTCTAACTCTTTGCATTCCGGGGCCACACGCACTTAGGCTAGTGATGGAGCTTACAAGCCCCTCTCACCCACCTGAGGGCTGAAAGTGGGGGTCCTCGGGGCTGTCCGGTGGCGTTTCCCTCCCGGTACCTTCCTTCAGATAGTCGTGGAAGTGCACCTCACGCAGGCCGAACCACAGGCGGTTGGCGGTACCCCGTAGCACCCGGCCACCCCTACCGGTGATACTGGTCAGGTAGTCCATGGCGTTAGCCCAGTCCGCGTTCCCTTCTCAGCCAAACTCTCTCATGGAACTTGCTGAAAAGTTTTGCAAGCTGCCTGTCCCCGCCCCTGTCAGCATGGCGCCCCTCCCCCCGGGCGGCCGTGCCCTGTCTGCAGCCTCCGAACAGAGCCACCCTGTGCCAGCTACACCCCAATGCCAGCCTGTACCTCAGCTGTCACATTACACTTACCACCAACCCCCCCCACGGAGCAAATGGTATAGCCTGTCATAACCTCCTGTAGCAGGGGCGGCGAGTATCATGAGCCACGATATGGGAGGGGCCATGAGCGAGAAGGAGGTCTTTTGCAAGACCCAAAGCTGTCAACAAGAAGAAAAGGCGGTAACGCCGAGCCCGGGGTGACAGCACGCTGGCGGGGGCAGGTTGGGGCAGGTGTGATGGCAACACCCCGGCATGGGGCTGACAGACACACCAGGACACACTTATTTATAGTACAGGAGGCCATAATGCAAAACCAGAGGGTCAGAACTTTCCATGTGATGTAAGGAAGCTTTACTTTACCAAGAGAGTAGTGGATAAATGGAACAGCCTCCTAGCTGAAGTGGTAGAGCCTAATACAGTGAAAGATCTTAAAAATCCATGCAAGCTATCCTGAGACTAATAGCTGACCAACCGATTAAGGACTCCGTCTCTGCGTCAGGGAAAATGGGCAGGCGAGATGGGCAAACGGTTCTTATCAACCGTCACATGTTACAGTTGCCAGGTGACCGGCCTATAGGTCAAAATATTTGAGTATTTGGGCATTCTGGGCAGACGCGGAGTAACGCACAGCATTGTGCATTTTATCCAGTGTGTGGGCATAGCTGGCGCCAGTCCTGGCTTGTTCAGGCCAGTTGTAGTACTCGCCCGCTACCGCTTCTAGTGATCTGTGTCAATTTACTGTACACAGTGGCTGTTTTGGTGCAAACCTTCATTGTTCATAGCAGCCAGCAGTCCCAAATTTGCATATACAGTCCCTGCATTCAAACTAGAAGCGGCAAACATTATATATACGGGGCCTAGACGGTATATGCGAAGGCAGCCGGAGTAACAGGCAGGATCTCGGCCCCCCACCCCCTTACAGGTGTCTCAGCGGCATCCCGTATGCTGGAAACAAGCATCAGTGTCTATTCACTAAAAAGAGAGTTTCCCAGAAAAGTCACAGTTTCCGACCCCAACGAGATTCTTCTGCAGGACGATTGCCGGCCCTGTAAGATGTATAGTTAAATCAGTGAGATTGCTTCCTCCCTTCATCTATTAAACGGCGTCATCCCTGCCAGCGTCGGCCCTTCATACTGAATAGTGTAACGAGGAGCTGACAGCACAGCTCTCCTTCCAGCTCTCCCTTTCGTGAATAACCCCGGGAGTGTAGGGGCCGTTAAGGGAGCGGGAATTAATAATCAAATAATAATAATAAAAAAATACTGATCACCGTTACTCGGCTGATATTGCTTTTCTGAAAAGGTTGCAGCCCTGACACAGAGTTACCGCCTCCACCGGTAGGCTGACCCTTAAAATGTTGTATGGATGCGCACAGGTTTATCACCTGGCAATCATGTCCCAGAGGACCGTTTGTGGAGGCGGTGGAGATCTGTTGGGAATCGTGCGGGTTCCGAGCTGCCGAAGGGCGGAACGGGGGATGGAATTAAAGTTGCGCAATATTGATACTTGCAGAATTCTGATGCATTTTGCTTTTCCTGCGGGGATCGCCTGCTTTACTTCAGGTGGAGTTGGAGAAACCTCCCTAACAGCATCCACTGCTCAGGCCTGAGGGTTCCATCCTTTCTCTGCGACTACAATCATCGAGTGCGTAATAAGGGCGCTAGTGAAATGGCTGCGTTTAGACAATATTAAACTATTCTGTCTTCTATTGTATTATGAGCGTCCAAAGTCAACTGCCCTCCACCTTCCTCTTCATCTCTACTGCCCTATCTCCCCACCTTCCTCTTCATCTCTACTCTACTGCCCCATCTCTCCACCTTCCTCTCATCTCTACTCCCTATCTCCCCACCTTCCTCTTCATCTCTACTGCCCCATCTCTCCACCTTCCTCTTCATCTCTACTCCCTATCTCTCCACCTTCCTCTTCATCTCTACTTCCCTATCTCCCTACCTTCCTCTTAATCTCTACGTTGACATTTTTAGTGTATGCTGTGCCGGCAATAAACTTCGCTGATAATAACTATATGTTATTTTATTGATTGTTTCTTTTTAATTTCAGCAGCACCGAGACCGCGTTCATTGTTTTATACGATGCAAACATATTGGATTCCTGTCCTACATACAGATTTGAGAGTCGTTCTGAAGCAGGCAATGGGTTCAGTAGCCATTGTGTCTTGTTTTCATTGCGGTACGACATATATATTTGGTTCTGCTGGAAGCATTTAGCAATGTACTCAGACCACGAGAGAATCGGCTCTGAGTGACAGCCGTGGGATCTGCTGTCTTCCACGTTCTGCCTTTTTGGAATTTATCTGCTGATGTTGCAAGACAAAAAAAAAGCCACCGTGTCTGGCTCTGACGCCCTGCGACAGATTGGAAGCAATCGAGGGACAGGTGTAGTCCCACCTCTGATGTATAATTAGCATATTTTCAGCAGAGATGACAAAAAGCAGATTTTGTAGCACAGTTTAGGATGATACCACCTCCTCACCCCCACTAGAGACTTTGGGATCTAGGTTACACCTCATAAATAAAGTCCATTGCGTAAGGTTTTTAATGGACTTGTGCACTCCGGATATAATCATTAATACAGATAATAAACTTTTCATTTTAAGTCTGCAGCTAATAAAATATATTCCTGTAACTAGCCCTTCAAAATAACTAATGCAGAAACAGGTTTATTTACACGCCCTCTAACTTTATTATTACATACTGATTTGTGTAATACATAATTATCACATATGTGATATCTTGCTGGATGAGCACCGATCCTCCAGAAGATATCACAGACTTACTGGATCTAAATGTATTATGAGCTGTTGGCGTCAAGCAATGCGTTGTGCGTCGCATGTGACTTCATAGACTTTCCTCATCTGTTAGGTCATACATCTGATATCACGTTCTCAGGCACAACTATCCCTTCTCTATTCAAAGGATTTGCTGCCGGCAACAACTCCTTAAAATGGACCGGGAGGCGCACTTTTTAACCGCATACATACAGAGCTTTTTGCGCTGATACACTGCTTCTACAACGAAGGGCCGAACGAGAAGTAGAGATGGTAGGGGAAGAGGCCTTAACCCAGAACATCAGAGGCTTAGATGTAATGTGGGTGGTGGATAAGTGCAATGGCGTTCCAGCAGGAGTGGTAAAGGTTAATAACAGCGAAGGGATTGAAGCTTCAGAAGGGCAAAGCCCTCTCCTGTACACAAGGGCAAGGTCTGAGCTTTCACGGCAGGTAGACAACGGGCAGACTACATGGGTTTACCCGCTTTTATCTGCTGTCAAGCGCTATGCTTCCCTGTTACTCCTGATTAAATCGCACACAGCCTGAAAGTCTATGGGAATTTTGCCATATTGACTGAATAAATATTCTTGTTTGCCGAAGCTGTACTTTGAAAGAATTAGAACTGTATTCTTGTTCACGCAATTTAATATTAAAGCTTGTCAACTAAGATTTCAATACAGCGGCTTCAATGCATCCTGATTGTGTGCTAAACGCTGGGATCTTGTATCGTCAGTAAGACGAAAGATGTACTTAAAGCGACTATGCGCTGAAATATATTTTTATTTAACTATATGCATGCATCTTGAGATGTTTCAACCAAATAATGCCTGGAAATGCACCAGCGGTATTTGTTCATTAATCCTACGTTTATATCGGTGCCTTGTGAGATGTTAGCAATTAGAAAAAAAATATAGTGTTCCTATTGATTTCTCTGGCATTTTACTTTGCTCTGTAATCGTATTCAGTCTTGGCACTGAGGGTGATTTCCCTTGTTTCTGAGTAGAAATCCGAGATATTTTCCGTTGTTCAGATTGATTCTCCTGTCCAGCGGGTCGCATTCATCCATTCATCAATCCCTAGAACTTCAAACTTGTATAGCCTCCAGATCACAACTTTGCTTAAACTTTTTTCACAGATACATGTTATCTGTCTCATTACAATACAGCAATGAACGTTACTATTATAGTGATTAAACGTTATTAAGCGCGAGAACAGTCATGGCCAGATGACCCCCAAGCCAATGCTGCTTTGTGAAGACCCTTACCCCAATAAACAACAGTAACGTCTATTCACAAAAGCGCAAGTACAGCAGTACAGTAAAGTCTAGGCCGAAAAAATGATATTTCAACTGAAAATGTTGTTACAATTTCATGAATTCAACTGCAGTTCACAAAACTCAAACTTGTGAGGACTCACATTAGCCCGACCACAGCTCGTGTGATTTGTTCCAAGATGTGTCAAGGTGTGAGTCAACCATAGCTCGAGTGACTTAAGTCAATGGACTCATAAGTACTCTACTCTACTCAATAGGTGGACAAGCCACAGATCTCAGAGTCAAGTCAGGACTTTAAGAGCAAGAGCAAAAGGGCAGCTAAAAAACACCCAGCTGCTCCTGAAGCAGGAGAGTGAGGTCTGTGAGTCCGGTTCAGGAGTCATATGCTGCAGAGCTCCTATGACTGAGGGTTCCCTGTGTAGTAAATGTCCGGAAGGATGGGATTGGAGATGTAGAGCTCCAAGAACATATAGTGCTCATAAGTTTTATGATGATATCTTGCTCTTTTTGTAGAATTCATTGAATAGAAGTGAAAGGCTTCAGTGGCTGAAAGCCAATGGGATGAATTAATAATGGGACAAAAAGACAATGGCCACATAAGAGGACCCCTGATGAGGCACAGGGTAGGCCAACAAGCTTGTTGATTTTAATGGTAAGCCGATGTTTTTGCAAATGCTGACCGTGACATCCACGGCTTTCATGCAGTTGTCCTTCAGCATAACTTTAAAATCTTTGATCCAAATATTATTCTGTTGATTCAAACTAAACTATATTCCTCGTACGATAGGATATGCTTGCTACATGTGCTAAGTGTAGGGATGTAATATTTTACTGGGGCCTCCAAAGCCGAGGCGTTGTATGTAGCAATGCACCGAGTTACCGAAAACACTGCTATTTAAGGTGCGATTAGGGGTAAGTTGAAAGGTGTGTTTTTATCACGATGAACAGCATGCAAACATTTTACTCTCTATAGTTTTTACAGAACGCCTTTTAGCAACACCATTTACTGTCCTTGATGTCCACCACTTTCCATCATGAAACACTGTAAAGAATTAGGTTATTATCTATTTTAGGTTTGTAGGAAGCCACCCTCCCTCTTCTCTATCACAAGGTAATCAGTCAAGCGTATGACTAACATTCCAATGATACATCCCGAAGCCTTCTGCACGGACAGTCCGAATGTTTCCAAACGTACAAAGAATCAATGTATTACTCATAGCGTCAGCGACTACTGAAACACTGGCATTGCTGTACACTAATGCATACAACGACATGAAGGGTATTCATATTTATTTACATCTGATGATCTAGGAAATATGTGAAGTGTGACCATTTGTAAGACTTTCAGCACTGTGGAATATGATGGCCCTTTAGAAATCAATAAGTAATAATAATGATACTTTATAATGTATAAGGAACTTAAAGAGTTAAAAATGTTCAACTCTCCACTTGTTACCAAGTTATTGAATACTTACTTCTGCCTATCCACGCCAATATGAATAAGAGTGCGTTCACTAACATGGGTAAGAAAATGGATATAAGTCATATTATATCAACAGAAATGGAGTCTGTAGTCAACGTTGATACCTTTTTATTAGGCCAACATAGAAAAAAAATGTAGTGTGCAGGAAAATTGACCATTTCAGCTTACCTTTTATCACTATGTTTCATTAAAGACAGTACCGAGCTAGCTTCTCCTGCATCGAGGTCTGAACTTACCCCTTTATATAGCATTGTGATATCGGGGGGGGTTGACACTTTGCTGTCCCATACAGCCCACTAAACAAACAATGCCTATCAAAGTACTTTGTAAATACTTCAATATGCATTGTTCAAAAAAAAAAAAAATGGGCAGCTGGAGCTTCCCACCCCATCAATGGCAGGAACGTTCTCCCATTAAAAGGCCCCTGCCAACAAAGCATTAGAGCCGACCGGCGATAAGTACATCAAGCGCAAGGAGACCAAAATCTCCTTCACGGGGACACCACACATTTAGGAACCTCAGCTATCATATGCATCTCTCCTCCAAACCCCCAGTTTAGTGAGTGCACCCCCAAAGTTAGGAAACAGAACTCAACCTAAAAATATTAAACTCTTCTGCAAATTCCCGGATTAGCAAATCCACTAATTTGTAATCAAGTCATAATTCAAGAGATAATTCATCTCTACGTTATTCGGCTGGTTTGGATGCGTAAGCACTTGTCATGTGCCATTGGGAGTAATAAACTAGTTATTGCAATTGATAACTTCAGGTTTAGCATTGAGATGAAAGGCGCAAAGTGCCGCTTCTGTAGCCGTAAGATTACTGCAATAGCAAACAGAAGGAATTGTCATGGAAGAATTAATTCATATCAAATAAACCTTTAGTTCAATATTGACCAGGTACTTAGAAACACAGTACAGAGATTTAAATGTCAGCTATGCTATTTACCCTTTTTGTCCCTTTTAACAATGTGTTTTTCCCACATCTGTTCACTACAAAATAATTTAGCAGGCCTTATTTCTACAGAGTCTTAAGGAACCAATCAGGCTGGGGTTCTTGTTCTTTGTTACTATGGCAACACATAATTTGAACCTATCGGTACCCTCTTTTTGTATCATATGACTGCAGGCACAAATTAAGCAGTCCCATCAAAATTCTAGATGGTAAAAGTGATCTGATAGAAGCCGTATTTATTTTAATTTGCCAGATTTTCTAAAAAAGCAGAGATATACTTCGACAAGTTCTTGAGATTTAGGGGCACTGGAAAAGTAACTTTATCTTCAAGTTTACTTGCACATTAAACACTTTGGCACAATATTTTTTTTTCTTCTTGCATGCCATCAACGGAAGAAACATTCTGTTCTTTTGTAACAATGGGCATTGAAAGCAGTTATTGTTCAGCAGTCATCGGGAAATTTATAGGTTTGCAGCAATGATTTGCAACTGTTGGATATAAAAAAATATTTCACTTTTTGGTCAGATATTAAAAGAAAACTCAAAGTAGATAAGAAAGAACTAATAAACACATTTGAGGAGCCTCGTGTGAAGAAAGTAACATAGTTTGTAAGGTTGAAAAAAGACCTAAGTCCATCAAGTCAGAGAAACTACTGAACAGAGCCTTGACCTTCTAATTGTGAGCCAGGTCTTCTCATCCAACATCAGTGCCTGACCTTACAAATCCCCACAGAAACGCTCCAAAATCTTGTGGAAAGCCTTCCACAAGATATTAATGCCAACGGGTTTGGAATGGGATGTCCAAAAAGCTTATATAGGTGTGATGGTCTGGTGTCCACATACTTGTGGTCATATAGTGTACCACAGGCTCTAGCAGTGGTTTACCCTGCAACATCCAGTTTTTGTTGGGCTTCAGCCACACAACTGTAATCCACCATTTTCTGGATGGACCACTGGTTGCCAAAACCAAACATCAGGTGGATCATCAACTTCCAGCAGCAGGCATTGAATGTCTCAGATAGTTTAATGTGCTCTTTATGGACTATTTCTGTCCTATTTTTTATCATACTAGTTAGTCACACAGACGCCGCTCTGATTTTCTCAGATTTGCTCTAATGGTCTGAAGTCTCAGGCAATGCCCGTGGAACCATTCAGTCAGGAAAAGGCAGGATTCAACATGCCCGAGGCCCCTGCCTTATCCTCTTCTTATTTCAGTTGCTTTCAGTCAATTTATTAGACCTTAACATGTAGTTTCATATGTAAATATACACTCACTGGCCACTTTATTAGGTACACCTGTTCAATTGCTTGTTAACACAAATAGCTAATTAGCCAATCACATGGCAGCAACGCAATCATTTAGGCATGTCGACGTGGTCAAGAGTGACCAACTGAGTGAATGGGGAAGAAAGGGGATTTAAGTGACTTTGAACGTGGCATGGTTGTTGGTGCCAGACGGGCTGGTCAGAAACTGCTGATCTACTGGGATTTTCACGTACAACCATCTCTAGGGTTTACAAAGAATGGTCCGAAATATATATGGTCCTGTCTATTGAATTGGGTTCAATATTTTTTTTTATTTTTTTCCTATTGGCTCGATGAGTTTCACAGTGTAAAGACCTATAGGAAAATGTAATTAAAAAAAAATACAAAATATCTGCAACTATTCGGTTAATGAATACCTGATTTTATAATTGGATTATAATTGGAATTTTCAAGAGACGATTACTTGCTTGGAAGTGAAAATTTGACTTTAGTGACTAGAGGCCTAATAAAATTAAATTTTATTGTAGTTCCGTGAATAATAATGTAAAATTTTGCCCATATTTGCACATAATCTATTCTTCTTAGCTGCTGGGAAGTGAAGCACACTAATGAGGTTCTAAAGGTCAAGGAGAGGAATAACTACAGCTTAGTAATAACATTGTTATTTGAGTTCATTCACCAGCTAGTATTCATTTATATATAGAGTGATGGAACAATGGGGTCACAGTTGGTCATGGATGGACTAGGGATGACTAAGTAGCTCTGGCACTTTAGGGCCAGCGACCACCGGCATACACACACTGGCATACACACAGTAGTACGTTACATTTTTATACTCATGCACCATGTGGCACTGGAGGCGCAGATCAGGTAAATATGGGGCCTTAATGCCCAGCGGCCCTCCGGGCATTTGTCCAGTGCGCTAGATGGCCAGGCCAGGCATGGAGGGGGTATAAATATTACTTGACCTGTGATACCAGAGTGCAAATGTAACCTCTTTAAGCTTCTTTTGCTCTCTGCAGCTGATTGCATTACTAGGCACATAAAGTTATGACATCATAACATGGATATAAAAGGTATTTTCAGAAGCATTACAATCCTACCACTTGTAAGATACAACATTGCCATTTCTGAGCCCATAAAAACATATAGATGGGCAGGGAGAAGAAGAAAAGAGTTGTCAGCAGAAGCGCAGAATTCCTCATAGTTCTACCATGGGGACTGCATCCCATACACATCCCTCAAAGGTTAACATCACACAAGGACAGAGAGCAGAACCACAGACACAAGTACTTTTTACATTTTTATTTGCGTCAGCTCCTGCGTTTAAGGATCTTATCTGATTTACGGATGGGCTTTAATCGCAATTCCACAAGCCATATAAAATAATAGAAACACATTTCTTTCAAAGTCATTATAAAATGCATTTTGTCTTCTTACACACGACCTTGTTTATCATAATGGTCCTCAAATGGCATATTCTAAATAAATGTGCATAATAATGGGCCATTTAGAATCCTTTCCCAGGATCTATTTATCTACAAAATGACATCAATCTTATAAACCAATTTGCAGTAATTAATGAGGACATTTTGATTTATGATCTATTATTTGATATATGTTATATTATTCTGTATATGTTATTTTTCAAAATGCCAGCTAAGTGTACAAGCTTTGTCTCAGAAACACTGCTCTGACTGCACTAATTATTTTTAGCCTTATGATGTAGATAACTGGGCCAACACATACAAAATTCACATTTGCCCGCTCTCCCTGCTGCAAGGTCCTTGGCTTGCAGGAGAGGTGTTAAGCTGAACCCATCTGCTGCTTGCCACAGAAGCATTAAGGGGCTTTGAGGACCCTTCATCAGATTGATTCCATTTGAAGAATCTCTAAGCTGCTGAATGCTAATAGAACTCTGTATAGACGTTTCACCTACAGCTAGTGACGTATTTATCTTCTGTGCTGCCCTAACCCACTAGATGCCCCTTCCTTGCCGCCATCCTTACTGCTGAGCGCAGCATACAACATCATGTCCCAGTGCAGTAAAAGGGCTGCCGTCCCCTCTATACCTGTTTGGCTAGGGCAACCTGCATACGGCTAAAGTGAACAATTAGGTATAGCCACGTTCCTTACCGAAAAACGAAATGTAGGCATGTCTTCTCAAATAATGAATATCATTCTCTGGTGATGGTTATGTTATCCTCTTAACAGTTAAGGCTTGGAAAATAGTGTGACCACTACATCGCAATCCTTATTCTCTGGACAGTGAATCAGAGGCATATTTCCATACCTGGCATGAGACAGACTTTACCTTAAAATACCGCTATTTAGACAGATACAATAGACAGATCCTCTCTACGCAATAACCTTAAGACAAATACCCAATGTTACGCTTATAATTGTTCTCCGAGCTGCAGCTTAACACATATCTCAGAATGATGACTAAATGCTTTCCCCCAGCACCCTGGAGTAATGTCGTTCATAGGTACATACTGGGGTTTAGCCTTTGGTTAGGCGAGTGCACTCCCCTGAGACGGCAGAAGCTCTCATTACCAGGTAGCTGGAGTTCAGGATAAGCCAGATCAATGCCAAGGTCAGGTAGCCAGAGTTCAAATACAGGAAAAACACAGATCAAATACACTATGGCAGGCACAGGTATGACCATCAGAGGGCAAGGTTTAGCGCTGGTGCGGCATGGGACCGTGGATCATGGAGGCCACCCCTGCTGGTGGGGAACCATGTAAGTGACAATCTTCTGGAAGTGTTATTACAGTAGGATTTCTGCGATCTGGCTCACGGCTCAGCACTTGGATGGAGTCTGCATGGTGGAACTGAGCTTTAAGGTGTTACTTATTTTGCTTTTTCAATACTTGTTTTAGCCATTCTTGTGGTTTGAGCATTGCTTGTCGTTCAGCACTTTGGGTTACAATAGTATCCGGCCACATTATTTAGAATACAATACTTACATGATGACCACTTGCATTATCAGAAGGGCCAGAGGTTTACATGTAATGTAAAGCAGTCCACTCGCAATATGTGAATGGTACACCACAGCCACCATATGGTACCAATTTCTGCACTGTATCTAGCGCAGTCTTATCATTTACACAATTCAAATAGCACATTTCCCTCTCAGATAGTATTTTCACTAATTTAGATGGTAAATGAAGAGGGTAATGAACGTTAGACATACAATGGAAGACCGCTGAATTTTTCATTTGATATCCAAGACTTTAGTTCTATGTTTAGGTGCCAAGTATAACCAGTATATCCAGTTTGGAAACATCCTTCAGAGCACCTGATTGTATAATTTATCCTAGGTGCAGAAAGACAGCAATGCTTACAACGAGACGTGACCTTTACAAAGGAACTCATCAAACAAGTACTATCCCATTATAAAATATAGAAATGACATGTTTAAAGCCGATTGAAGTTCCATCTCATGCTAATCAAATGCGGATGTACACAGCCTTATTAACCAACATTATGCCATCTGGTAAAGACTTCTCTACTAAGTGCTGCAATGGAAGCTTATGATAAAATGCTACAATGGGGTTTATTCACCAAAGGGAGATTTGTCAGCAACCCGCACGCCACTGTTCATTAAAAAGGGCCAACACAGGCAAGTGTCTCAAGCAAGAAGGGCTGAGCCAGCCCTGCATAATGAATAGTTCAATGAGTGAGGGGACTGAAAAAATCTCACTGATTTAAGCATACATTATACATGACCAGCCAAGATCTTCCTGAAGCAGAAGGTCACTTGGGTTGCCCCTTCATTATGTGTAGCTATGTCAAGGAGTTGAAACCACAACTCTCAATTTAGTGAAGCGATCTCAACGCTACTATATCTGTGTGATTTATATTCTCCACTGTATGTCAGGCCATTCTTTATCCCATGCTATTATAAATAAAGTACTTTCTAGTTAATATTGATAAATCTCTATATTTCTACAGTGTTAGCCAAAGAAAGAGAAAACGCAAACTTGGTAAAGACGATCCCTTTATTGACTAACCGACGTATAGTGGATTGCAAGCTTTTGAGACTATTTAGGTCTCTTCTTCATGCCTTTCTCTATTTGATATTGCTATGAGATTTATATATTAAAGCTTGGTTTGGAGTACTTACTCCTCGACTTCACCATGCATTATAAAGGGCCAAGGCATGTTGTTCCTGCATAATACATATTAAGCATGGCGAGATTTCATCTTAATTCATTACAAAGTCATGGAGTTGATACTGTTACCCCCCCCCAGCAAACTAGCACTATTTTAATTTATGTTTACATTTCTGAATACTGGAAAAAAAATGGTCAGACCAGATGGGCTGAATGGTACTGATCGTCTGTTAATTTCTATGTTTCTGTGCTACTATATCTGAGTTTTTTGTTTTCAAAGCTATTATGTCTCGGAGTACTTTCCAATCAATGCTACTAAGTGCTTCCTATTCACTGCGTTAGTACTTGACTATGCTGTTCATTATGAAATGACTTCTATTCCATAGAGGTTAAGTCAAGCAGAATACTGGCCATTTATTGTTTCTTCAAACAAGTAGGATGAGTCTTTTTGTTCAGGTGAGATGAAATGCCCAGAAATACCCGGAAGCCCCAAGGCCCGTTCTGATTGCTCTGACCAGGGAAACCACAGTCCCTGACACCCTTTTAAACCGTACTAACGTATACAATACATGTATATCTGGAATATATACTGTGTATCCACTTTGCCTGTATCCCAACAAAAGCAGCTAGCCTTTCACTAGCTGTTACATGAATTGTATGATTTTATGCCTGCCAGTTGTTCAAACCCTTAAGTGGAAGCTGTTCTGAAAACCAAAGAAGGAGGACTAAAGAGACGACGATGCAAGTTTATAACAGGGGAGTAATAAGTTATCTGGGCTCCATGTGTAACAATATATGTATGGATGTACAATGCAGTACCAATAAATTAAATCATTTTACACCTAGTGGCATCATTACACCTAGTTTTTAATCATACTACTTAGTAAAATGCAGGAGTTAGAATATGAGGCTTCCGTCCCGAGTCGATATTCACACCACCTTGACTCGGATATATTATAATATTATTATATATTCCTCTCCTCGGTTATGGAATGAATTTCAAAACCTAAAGAAATGTAGGATTTATAAACAAAAGAGTGACCTATATCCAGAACCAGTGAACCCAATTCAAAATATTTTCTTCAGGCTCAAAATATACGTTTAAATTATCTAGAGGTTTTTGTGGAACTCCTCATCACATGATGTTTCCGCGGTGCCTTTGCAGGAACAGTTAGTTTTGTTTCAATTCAAGAATTATTCCTTCTGCTTTTTTACCCCTAACTTCCTTTTTTTGTTCTCTTCTTCTTACTCAGACTTACATTCATTTTCATTATTGCTCAGTTTATAAGGCGTCATATTGTTGAAGGCTATAAATTATCACAAAGCCTATATGTACAGTATGTATCTAGCCACAGTCCCTATTTCCTTATATCTTCAGGTCTATATATACATCAAGGATTGGCGGGTTTTGGACATGGAAACCAGTATTTAATGTTTGCACATTGGATTTAATACATCTGTAGAATGTTGCAGTCTGTATACACTAACAAAGAAGGTGCGCTACTACGATGCAAGTATAATGATTTTATCGTAATCCATTAGAAACAGAAGCAAAAACATCACAAAGCAAATCAAAGCTAAGCCTCCTACCTGGAAGGTCAGTAATTGGGATGATTTTTTCTTTGCATTTGAAGAGATCCCATATATATTTCAGCCTTTTAATTATGCTCATTAATGTCTGTGACAATGAAACCACCCCTACATTCTGATTGTATTATGTGTGTTTTGGTATACAGTATAAGTGATATTCCTACATTTAATTATTGGAGTATGATAAAATATTTTTATATAGTATCTCATGCTAGGATAATATCTCATGCTAGGATAATAATAATGTTCATTTTTACCAATGTTTTTTGTAAGCCGGCCTTTCTAAATGTTTGTCGCTCTACAATTTTTGCTATCGGTCAGATCTCAAACTCTCCCAATAAGCATGCCTAATCGGGGGAGTCTATAGGGCTTAACCAGAATGAATCTATATGGACCTATGCACAGATTAGCCATAACACATGCTTAATATTGTGTAGGTCCCCCTTTTTCCACTAAAGCAGCCCTGACCCGTCGAGGCATGGACTCCACTAGATCTCTGAAGGTGAGCTATGGTATCTGGCACCAAGACATTAGCATCCTTGTGCCACGTGTTCTCCAGGTAAGTGACGTGATCCAGTTCCTATGCTCACATGCCCATTGTAGGCGCTTTCGGCAGTGGACAGGGGTCAGCATGGGTGCCCTGACACCGTGGCTACGCAGCCCCATACACAAAAAAACGGACCTATCTTCACTAAAGGGAGAGTTGAGAGGGGAGTTTGTGGAAGAGTTGTGTTTTAGCTCTTGACTTCATTATACATTATTAAGGTCCAACCATTGTGATCTTCTGCTACGAGAACAGCTTGGATGTTAGGTTAGGTAAAATAAATCAAGTTAGTTAAATCGCTGAGTTTTCTTCAAAGTGTCCTCACCTATTGGAGTTTACATTATAAAAAGCCAGCTCAGTGTCATCCCTTCAAAATGAATAGTGAAGAGAGGGAGCTCTTACCAACTCTCCCCTTAGTGAATAACCCTCATAGCTTCTTTGTGCGCCACCAGATCATGTGCATCACCAGGAACAGAACCTTTAATTCAAGAACCATTGTGTCCTCTTTACTATGAGTTCAGAATTACAGGGCTTTCTGCTCCAGTAGTTACAGTGTTTTCTAAACTTGTCATCTTCTACTCCTATTATAGCGTGATTTCTCAGCTCTGCCATTTCGTAAATGAAGAAATAATGATAATTGCATTTATATGCTTCACGCTGTATTTGAAGTATATATAATTCTATACAGACAACAATATTAGCTTTAATAACCATATAATCTGGGGCAATAATCGATGAAATGCTAAAATGCCTTTGTGTAACTTCTGAAAATGGAATGTTAATTGTCTACATAATTCTTGGTTTGTTTGCTTGGCAACATAGCTATTCTTCAAATTTTGCCTTGCTTCCACTAATTACTTTTCAGGCGTATTGAGTAAATTGGTATAATCACATCAACATACCGAAGAAACAAATGCAAAATGACTGATTAAATTTTAATGCCGACGGAGTATCTCTTGTAAAACCCACTTGGGTCAGGGCTGCCGGTACGGAAATCTTATATGAAGCAGAATCTGATTATCGAGAAAGAAAATCAGATGCGATTCCCTGAAGCCTGCATTGTATTTATACGGCCGTTACAAGTGAAAACTACTTAAAAACGATCAGGTTCAGATTTTAATGCAATCACGCAGCGTTCGCTATCGCTTATACAAACATACATCCAATGGCTAATGACTCAGATTTTCACAGGACATCCTGGGTGGAAAAAGGCTATTTTGGGTTATTTGTGGTTGCTTTATTACCCTGCTTCATGTAATAGACAGAAAACCTGCCTTTGCATATTTAGCCAGTCATAATAATATTTACCAAACAAATGGAGATTTTTTTTTATTATTCCAATAAGAGATGTATACCGTAAGCACTGATATGTTGCGTAAACAGTTTTATGTCAAATACCAAAACTGAACTGAGTTTCAGACAACAGAAAGGTGAACGCCTTGAACACCAAAACCCCCTCCAGAGACAGGAGAAATAAAGTCATCGACAGCACTGACAATGTTAAGGGCTCACTACAACAAAAAATGAGGAGTTATGGCTTTTGTCTGCATAAAAGACAGCGCT
>VKOC01020048.1:0-16952 GCA_009364415.1 Spea multiplicata | reverse complement strand
AAAAATACAGATTGAAGCTTTGTTTAAAGTCACAATACACGTTTTATAAAATGAGACCTAAAACATTTGTATATTTTTTTACTTTTTTCACATTCAATAAAGCGAAATAAAAATGGTGACATAACTGAAAAAAGACATATGTCTCTGTCTTCCATTCATCTTAAAGTTATGCTTACTAACAGTACAAATGTTATTTATTCCAGTTACATATTTTCTGACAAGCATGTTTATGCGAAATACATCATTGATAGACAATTTTAAGATATACTAATCAACAGAATTGCGTGAACACGGTTGAGCCCCTGAGCTTAACATGGTGGAAAACACAATGTATCTATAGGTTTTCAAGTGTCTGTTCAAATATACATCTTCTCTAAAGAAAAAAAAATGCATTCACATGCTCATTATAGATTAAATATGTTTTTTATTTCTCTGGAGTTTTTTGGCAGAATAAATCCAAACATTTCCTTTATTATGGCACATGCTAAATTCCTATAATCTTTCAAAATGGAATGCCTTAAAATTAGATTTATTTTCTGATTGAATACCTCTAGATATATGCAAGAATGGCCAAACTCTATAATTTTACTTCCCTGTTTACAAAACTATTTTATTCACTTCGAGATTTATGATACTATTCAAACCTAGGAGCACAAAAAAATATTATGTTATAGCTGTGATATATGTGTGTGTATCTAGTGTGTCTGTGGGAATTTGTGGCCATTCACCCACAAAGTTGGAAGCATACAATTGTCCACTAGCTTCCAAACTGCTGGAACAATCAACTAACAAACTTTCTCTCTTCAAACTCTCTACTTGACCCTCTACAATCCGGTTTCCGTTCACAGCATTCAACAGAGACTGCACTCACTAAAATTACTAATGACCTCCTCGCAGCTAAAATAAAAGGTCAATTCTCACTGGTTATTCTCTTGGACCTCTCAGCAGCCTTTGACACAGTCGACCACAGTCAAACACACACAAACCCTCCATGCACACGGCTCTTTCATTGCTTAAATTCTACCTTTCTGACTTGCTCCTCTCCCCTACCGCTATGTATTGGTGTTCCTCAAGGCTCAGTTCTTGGGCCTCTGCTATTCTCCATCTACACTTCTTCCCCCGGACAACTTATTTCTTTGTTTGGTTTCCAGTACCACCTATATGCAGATGACACCCTAATCTATATTTCTGCTTCTGACCTATCCCCCTCTCTTCTAACTCGCCTAACTTAGGAATTGCATCATGGATGGCGTCCTGTTACCTAAAGCTCAACATCTCTAAAACCGAACTCATGGTAATTCCACTATCTGCTCTGTCCACTTTTCCTGACATCACTATTACCGTTGACAACTCCACTATCCAACCAACAGACCAGGTTTGCTGTCTTGGTGTCACCCTTGACTCTGTTTTCTCCCATATCCCTCACATCCAATCCCTCACCAAATCCTCCCGCCTCCACCTGAAAAACATTTCCCGAATCCGCCCTTTCCTCACACAAGAAACGACCGAGTTACTAATCCACTCCCTTGTGATATCCCGCCTGGATTATTGCAACTCCTACTAACTGGTCTCCCCCGCTCCTGCCTTTCACCACTTCAATCCATCCTCACCACTGCAGCTAGATTAATTTTTCTCTGCCGCCGTTCCTCATCGGCTGCTCCACTATGCCAATCACTTTATTGGCTCCCCATAACCTACAGAATCAAATTTTAACTTCTGACCCTGGCCTATAGAGCCCTCAACAACTCTGCACCCCCTCTTTTCTCCTATCCAAATACACCCCTACCCGCCCCTTCGCTCCTCTCACAACCTGCGGCTATCATCCAAGCCGTCCTATTGTCTCACTTCCCCCTCAACCACCGACTAGATTGTAAGCTCGCAAGAGCAGGGCCCTCTTCTCCTTTGCACCAGTTTGTTATTGTATGTGTTTATAAATTGTTCTACCGACTGTAACAGCTCTGCGAAATCTGCCGGCGCTTTATAGATAAATGTAATGTAATGTTAATTGTCTTTGTATGTTGTAGCATTAACGTTACCCTTCAGTGGAACTAAGGGGCCTAGTCCAAACCCTTAAAAACAGCCCCAGACCATTATCTTTTCACCAAACTATACAGTATGAACTATCCTTTCCAATAGGTAGCATTCTCCTGGCATCAGCCAAACCCAGATTCATACATCAGACTTCCAGAGAGTGAAGTGCAGTGGATAGCATGGATAACCAGATCAAGAAAAAAGCTGTGTGCTTTACGCCACTCAAGCAGACACTTGGCATTGAGCATAGTGATCTTTGGCTTGTGTGCAGCTGGTCAGCTATTTACTGAAGCACTTGCTGATGTTGCTTCCAGAAGCAGTCTGGAACTCTTTAGTGAGTGATGCTACAGAGGACAGTGATATTCACACATTGAGCACTTCAGCAGCCAGCTGTGAACACCACAAATCAAAGCTGAGAGACTCCACTTTAAGCCCAAATCCGTTATTTAACTGTAACTTGAATTTATTTTGGTAAACAGCCAAAATAACAAAACTTAATATTTCCATACCTAACTGTATTTTACGACATGGAGAAGTAGGACCTACTCTTGGGTGTGGAAACACAAGAGGAATGAAACATTCCTTAAAAAAAGGAAATTTACATTTTTGTGGACTAGGCTATTCTTTTTGTATGAGTCTGGCCACACAGCAAACCATAGGCATTTTTTTAGGATTTTTGATGCATTGTCTTTTTTATGATGTTCATGGTTTGATTGCTCTGTTTCATCTAATCCAGAAAGGAAACTTTGCCAAGAACATTAAGTATCCATAAACTGTAATAAAAGACACAATACTCCAGGCAATTGAGATATGTATATAGCAACACATATAAAAGTGTTCGATTATGCATTTGGCTATAAGACAATTACATGTAAAGTGTAAAATGTCTAAACGAATTAGCAAATACCCAAAACCTTGATAATCCTAGTTGAGTTTTTCTCTTTCTAAAGGAGAAGTTCTGGGAGAGAACATTCATTAGTTGGTCCTTGTGCTTAAAGAGTCACTATTTGTATTCCCAGCACTAATTTTCTACGATGAGTTACATAAAACCTGCAGTTTAAGCTGTGATCCTCCCCGTGTCCCTGTTTAGGTAACACAGCTCCTCTGGTATCCATATCCATTTGCCCCCTGTTTGCCTGTTCTAAAATTCTAAAAGCCCTAAAATGTATCACACCGTATGCGTAAATAGCCAAATATGTGTATAAATTAAATTGTGTAATATACATTATTCCTCACTACCTTCTTCCACTACATGCATATCTGTTGATAGGCCATAACCTCACGTTAAATACCCCACTCATCTAACCATGCCTGTTTTGGGTGATTGGAAATATTGGGAGGTGCCCCGCACCCTGACTGTCCCAGCCACTTTCCAAACTAATGTTTGATTCTGCATATGCCTGTCAGGAAACAAGTGCGCGCCTTCAGCTGATTAGACTCACAGTCACTCCATCCAGCTATCAGGTTCTCAGCATGATGTTCCACTGCATCACTGCTTCAACCCTTTAGGCAAAGGATTCTAATAATGAGTCACAGTGCCGGAACTAGGGTGTTGCTTCTGCTCTGTTGAGCCGCTTGCTGAGAGAGGCTGCATGCTTCCTCATTATAATTTTATAGCTTTTTTTCTATTTGTTCTTTTGTATTCATTTTCATTTCCACCAAATGCTTCCTACATTACAATCAAAATGCTTATAGCTGCCACCAAGGAAGAAAGCAGAAGACCCAGTGTCCCAATCACCATCAAAGTATACTACAGCATAGATTTGTCTGTATATGCGTATTTTTATATAAACACACACATATATAAAAAAATATACATATTTTTTAAAAATATATTTTTGTAGTGTGCATATTATACCCATATTTTTGCACATTTACATATGCATATATAAAAACGTGAATTGTAGTTGCAATATGTGCAGAAAGACATCTAATACTGAATTCAGATATTCACAAAATATCAACATATTTAGCAGCATTGCAGTTTTGTATTTCTGATCACAGTTGAAGAATGTTATTAATTATCTGAGAAGAATCAATATATTTTACTTAGCGTATATGATTATTTTAAATTTAATTAAGGAATACAATCCCTTACTGATGTTTTTTTAATCTACTGTAAGAAAAACATTATACGTTCATGTATTTTTATCATTCCCTGTGATAATAATAGCTCCATAGTCAAATATGACTTATAATATTACATAATTGTGTCCATAACCTAGGGAGGGTAGTCATAGGGCTCAGAGGGCTTTCCATGAGATGGAAAGTAAATTAGCTTTGTACTCAACATTTTGCTAGTCTGCATCAAATTTTACAGCATGTAAATTTGCTTTAGAGTCAACAGCAGCCAGGATTTGCACACAAATCAAGATTATATGCCGCTTTCAATCCAAATAATTATGTTGGGCCTTGTATAAATACTTACACACTCCACAATTCCTTGCCTGTTCATCAAGTCAGCTTACCGGGTGTTCATCCTTATATTAATATGTTATTGTGTGTACCAAATCCAGCTTGTGTTTCACTTTATACTGATCTATGAACCTACTGTATTGGGCCAAGCTTTCCTGGTGCTGTCATTCGTGCTGTCATTCGATGCACTGACCTTGGCTTTCCCAAATACGAGATGGGGTCTGATGACCTGGCAGGTAGCAAAGTTCAGGAGTTACCAAGCACATGGAGGCTCAAGGTAGAATGTAGAAGGCTACCTGTGTCCTATTCTGAACACATATTTCATAGATTTGGATTACTCTCAGCTATGTGTACATTGCGTACAGTTTCTACTCATGGGTATAGTTTCTAGATTCAGACATGTCCTGTGAGTGCTGGTGTGTGTTGTTACAGTGTGCTTGTGGGTGTCAGCGCGTGTTAGTATGGAGTGTGTGTGAGAGTGACTGTTAGCGTATGGTGTGTGGGCACGGCTTGACTGGGGTTTACTAGGCAGCCTTGGCAATTTCAGGATTGTAGCAGGCAAATTACATATATGTGGATTTTGTCTGAATTTGTGTTGTCGCACGTTACGCTTACGTTTATGCTTATGTAGCATGCAGCGTGTGTATCCAGCATACTGGATGATACAGAAAGTATCTATAAGTATGCAGCCTGTGTGTAGGTGATAGAGTTTGTGTCTGTGTTATTATGTGTGTATTAGTGTTTGTTAGTGTCTGTGTGTTGGTTCTAGGGAGGGGGCGACAACTCCTCCACTTAGGCAACAGCAGTAACACTAGAATCACCTGTGCGCAAATACTCCTCACAAAATAAATGCTGTGCATGCAGTGATAGGGTATATACTTTTCGGTTTATAGGAATGCATATAGACATTACTAATAATGCCACATTCTGCACACTAATTTAAACATGCACATTATGATAAAATGTTTTTTTTTATACTTATGTTAAATAAAATATACACTTTTGTGCTATATATCCTGACAATATTTGCTTTTCTCTGAGTTTACAATAAATAACAAAATCAAAGAAACATGTTCATTGCTTTTTTTAACCATTATGCTTTTAAAGTACTGATTGCTCGATAACATACCCTCAATAGAATGCTGACATTTGTCTTTTAGGACATATGCAAAATTAGACTGTCTGTCATTCTAAGGCAGATGTGCGTTTAAAATACGTTAAATTGGGTCATAGGGGTTTTCTATATAAGCTAAAAGTAGGGGGAAAAAAGGGAGTTTGTTACTTTAAAATCACATCCATGTACAACATAAAGGAATTATTTATCAAGGCAGTTCTGGTACAAAGTGCTACATCTGATTCAATCACCTTAGCAAACGGTGGAATTTTCCCAGAATTGTTCCAGCTTTTAAATATGGACCTAGGAGCTGGAGACATAAGAAAATATAAAGAGAAAATGCTTTGTATGCATCAAACTAAGAGGAAGCAATTTTAGGGATTAGGAAAACACCATAATCCTTCAGAAACCGAAGCGAGAATAAGCAGCAAGGGCCAAAAACATTAATTCATTGTATAGTTTTTACCAACCAACTTCCAGTATAAGTTGAAAGTATACCAACTCAATTGTGTTGTAGAAATTGCTATCCTGTCAGTGTTGAACTGTGTCTGTTGGCTGCCAGCACATACTGTCAAATCTCAGAAATCTTTTGTGAGATTCACGCGTTCTGATGGTGGTTTTGACCTTCTCACGCTATGTTAGATATAAAGTCATACAGGCTATTTTTAAAACCTGTGGCTAGTGGTTCAAAGATCCAAACTGCATTTTCTTGAGTACAGCTTGTAGAAGAGAGAGTGACCATCAGTTCTCTCTAGTATATTATTGCATGTCATCTAATCTACAGTATAGACTTGATGCTCAGGACACTCAACTGAAAAGTTCAGGGTCACCAGAAAACGAAATAAGCTTATTATGCATTTCAATGTGATTTATTATGTAACTTTTATGGTTACATGAACAGTTTAATTGTTGGAAGCATGCCCATGGTCTTTTTCTTGTCAAAAATACATCCTACTTTTCCAGCAAGATAATTAAAATGATACATACTATTTGATTCATGGATCCTATGTATTTCATCTAGCCTGCATCTCCTGGATTGCATTGCAGGATTCCAAAAGTATATCCAGTTGGATAGCATGGCATATTTTATTAGCATATCAGCACCTTAAATGGCCGCAATCTGGGTAGAATGTCTCAGTTTGGGAATCAAGGAAGAGTAATGACGTTCTCTCTATGTGGATCCCCTGGTGTGCCTTGAATTCTTCTGGGAAATTGTCAACATGCTATGTGACCAGGTCTTTGATTTGACATTCAATACATAATTTCCAACCCAGATATTTAGTCTCACTAAACTGAGAAATTGGGGATAGGTACAGTAAGGAAAAATCCGTAAAACCGTGATTCCAACCTGTATCCTGCCATCATGTTTAGATTTTTGTTAAACTGCCAATTCAGGCAAGCGGTACTATCTTTCGTTAGACCCTTTAATACCTAGACAAATTATTAATTATGCTCCCACTGTGAGTTCAGAAATAAAACCACTGGCTGGAAATCTCAGTGTGCGCTCAAACGTGGATACAATCACTCATTTTTATAGAGACACTAACTGCTGAAAAACAGACAAGAAGCCTTTTTTTTGGTGTCAGGGTCAGTGGCCCACATGTATATTTTTCCTATTTTTAGAATATGAATTAAACTGAGTAGCAGCTTGTCACTCCATGCTAGAATTACTACATATGAATATGTTAGTGTGAACACGCGTGCACCCGACATTTCATCTAAAGTAATAAAAACTACAGGTAACAGCTACCTGTGGGCAAGCAAAGGATGTCACATTATCCACTTACTCGCGTTTAAGGCCTGTTCCGGCCAGTAGATAGAGTACAAAAGAATATTTTATATTAAATTAATCTGTGAGTAATTTAATATAAATTCTTTCCTCCTTCTCCTATGTACTGTGACGTTTCTTGCCACTGACTGGCTGCTTGAAATCAAAAGTTTTCCCGGTTGAAATTTCACTCTTGAATAAGTGTACCTCAGTCACACCAACAATATATTTTTAATGGTAACGTGATGACACATTTTTTACAAGATCCAATCTTAACATCTATAAACATGAGAATCAATAAAAGTTGTTTATGTGTTTTATATTTTTATATCCATACTTATTTCTCCTGCTACTTCCAAAATGAATGCACTCACTTTGAAAGGAATATACTATAGATTGCAATCACTTATCGGGTGTTTACATTTGATACATGTGTATGGTATAAGGCAGTGGCTCCTGAATGGTTTTGTTTATTTGAGAGAATGTCGGCCACCAATTCATAACAGAATCCCTTTTTTTTCCTGGACAAAACAGATATAGCATGGTGGGTGCATGGCATTCACTGGGCTAAAGACACACTAGTGATGACTTTGCGGTGAAGAACCAGGAGATATTCTTTCAGGTAACCACATAAATGCCCCCACTGTGCAGTGAGCGGCATGGAGTAGCCTAAGAGGCCAACTCTTAATGCAAATCCAATGCAAACCAATGCAAACCATACACCTTTCAGTGAATAGCAAACTAAGTAAAAATAAATATGCCCACCAAATAGGTTGCATTTCAACCTAGAACAGTTTTTTCCTCAAATGAATCTGTCTAATGTAGCTGTAGCTAAGTCTATAGACACATGCTATTTTCCAGGTAAATGTAATAAGAGCCGCTGTGTGCTGAAGGGCGTATCATTGCCTCTGTAGCATCACTCATTACAGAGTCATGCCTTCTCATCAGTCCTTGACCTCAAAATTGTTATTTTGTCCGAACGTGCACAAATTCTTTTGTAAAGCCTTCCCAGAAGAGTTGAAGCAGTTATAGTCGCAAAGGGGTGGCCAACAACATATAAATGCCAATGTTTTTAGAATGGGATGTCCAACATGCTCATATACAGTGAAGGAAAAAGTTACCGTATTTCCCCACGTATAAGACGCACCTTTTTTAGAAAAATTTGGGGTCTAAAAATTGGGTGCGTCTTATACAGTGGTGGTAGATTTTTTTTTAACTAAAAAGGGCACCTGCTGCTTACCTTGATCCGCCGCGGCTGCACAGGAACTCAGTGGAGTCACGTGAATGCACATCGCATCACATGACTCCGCTCAGTTCCTATTCTTACTCGAGCAAGGCAGAGGGGAAACAGCGGCCCCCACGGAAGTTGGCAAGGGGCAGCAGAAGATCTGCAGTTCTGGTAAGGTGGGGGAGTAAATGTATGTATGTATGTGTGTGTGTTAGCATGGATCCGTGTGTAGTGGGCACAGGGAGGGGGAGCCGGAAGGCTGAAATTGATGTGCATGTACTGGCTGCCTGAGCATGATAGGAGTGCGATTGCTAACAGTTGCTAGCAGCCAACATCAATCACACTCATATCATTTAATTTCGGCGCCCAAAGATAGGTGCGTCTTATACAAGGGAGTGTCTTATACTTGGGGAAATACGGTATTCGATCCCCTGCTGATTTTGTACGTTTGCCCACTGACAAAGACATGATCGGTCTATAATTTGAATGGTAGGTTTATTTGAACAGTGAGAGACAGAATAACAACAAAAACATCCAGAATAACGCATTTCAAATAAGTTAGAAATTTTTTTTTTTTCCTCCACTGTAGGTGTGATGCTCAGGTGTCCACATACTTGCGGTCATATAGTGTAGTTTAACCCCTCCACCCTGTCAGTATGTCAGGTACAGAGTTATTCATTGATCAATGTCTAATCACTTGGTTGCTACAGATCCATGTCGAGCACAGTATGATACATGGTTTGCCAGAGATATTTTTGATCAGCAAACCCATATGTCTTTTAATTGAGACCACCGAGTACTGATTAACATCCCACCTAGAAGTGATCCATAGACTACTAGTTTCAACTCACTACAGTGCATCTGTACGTAACATGAAGTGTAGGGAGAGCACATCATCTGCTGGAAAAAAACAGTGCACGTATATCATTTAAACAGTATAGTATATAACGGAAACATATGTTTCAAGTGAATGAATTGTGTCGAAAACTTTGACAGATGCAATTTCATACAGTAGCATAATTATGTTATTTGGCTGCCTTGTAACTTATGGGCATTTAGATTTAACTGGTTGACCCAGCAGTGTCACACAAAGTTATTTTATAAAATATTCAATATACAGTATATATCAACAAGAGTAAATACCAATCCATAGTGAAACCTCATGCAGTATTTTAAAAAAAGTGCCTAAAGGTATTGTTAATACTTTGGAGATGGTTTAAAGAAACTAGTACTGTAATAAAGCCCACTTTAGCATTGACGTTTGCAAACATAGAACAGTGGGTAAGGGCTTTCCATACCATTAATACATGTATTGCAGAATACATGGGGTAGGCAGCCCAGATGCAGGTACCAGGGAGAAGATGAAGAGGACAGAAGGGAAATTGGATAGGGAAGTCTAGATGTAGGGCACTATTAAATTTGTAAATGGCATGGTAGAGATAGAAGGCTGTGATGGTATGAAGGCATTACTAGCTATAATTAAAATCAAGATACAGATAAAGAGCATAGTACACAGGCATGGCTGTAATATCACTGCAGATTCAAACCATTTGTTGATTCGTGACTGAATTAGCTTTGCTATAGTGTCTCCTGTTGGATAAAATGATACAGCTGCATTAATATAACCGTTTACCTGTAGAATAAATATTTTTCAAGGGTCTCTAAGTAATGGGTCAATAAATTTAATAGCTCTCCATACTATATTTGCCAATGAGAAAGTGACTGTAATCTCTAATATTTCTATACATTACACATCCACAGACATTGTATTTGATGCACATGATACAAAGGCAGCAGCATCTTGACTACTAATAAGTAATTAGTAACCATCACTTACCTTTCAAGTGGTTTCAAGTTAAGTAAATGATTATTTTACTATAAGTAAGGCATGCTTAATAGTTTTCTTAAAACTCAAGAAAAGATGTACCGTATTTTCCCAAGTATAAGACGCACCCCTATTTTTGGGGGCCGATATAAAAAAATGACATAAAGTTATTGTACTGGCTGCCTGGGCATGATATGAGTGTGATTGATGTTGGCTGCTAGCAACTGTTAGCAATCGCACTCCTATCATGCTCAGGGAGCCAGTGCATGCACACCACTTTCAGCCTCCCTGTGCCCCCTACGAATATCTGTGTGTAGGGGGCACAGGTATGGTGAACATGCTAACACACACACATACATACATACATTAATTTACTCTCCCACCTTACCTGAACTGCAGATCGTCTGCTGCCGCTCGCCAACTTCCGTGGAAGCTGCCGTTTCCCCTCTGCCTTGCTCGAGCAGGAACAGGAACTGAGCGGAGTCATGTGATGCGATGTGCATTCACGTGACTCCACTGGGTTCCTGTGCAGCCGCGGCGGATCAAGGTAAGCAGCAGGTGCCCCTTTTAGTTAAAAAAAATAAAATAAAATCTACCACCACTGTATAAGACCCTTTTAGACCCCAAATTTTTCTAAAACACACATATTACTGGCTGAGATTATAATCATTTCTGCAATACACAATGTATTTTTAATAATGTTCATAGATAAACTTTAGGACAAAATACATTTACATTTGTAGGATTATTATTTTGGATTATGAATGATACTTTGTCAAGTAGCTGCTACTGAATGAGGGGACTTAAGATAATAGAAACATCCTATTTGTTAGTACGTGTTTCTAACCTTTCCATTTTGTGGTGGCTATAGTTTTGGTTGTTGTCTTGGAAATATATAGTAACTGATAAAAATATTTTTTTACAGTAACTGATAAACAAAGCATACATGATAAATATAAACTGGTATAATTATACATAATGTCATCCAATAATGATAGCTAGCACCATGGGTCATTTTGAAGGTAAGCAAAAAGAGGCAATAGTACATAACCCAAAAACGTCCACTGTAGCTCCTCTAAGGCTGAAGGGGAAAATTGAAAAGAGAGGAACACTGAACAGCAGAACTTCCCATGAATCAGATTAGGCGTCCTTTAGGGGTGCCATAAAGAAGAAGTTTTGGGGGGGACTTGTTTTAATCATTTCCTGGCACCTGCAATACAAATCTATTCCTGCCACTTTTGTGCGATCTTTTGCGCACCGAATTTGAAAACTAGAAACAAAAGGGCAGGGGGCACAATGGTCATGTAATATAAACCCAGTAAGCCTGGAAACAAGAGAAGTCACCTAAAAATCACTGCTCTGTTTTTAAGATGATTTGAAATATTTTATGCTGTGCTATCCTGTGAGCAGTTCTGTTATAATGAAAAATATCATTTTAATAATAGCCTCCAATTTCTTGGAAGGTCTGACATTTTCTCCAGCAATGACTGCCGTCAAGAAGAAGCACCAAGAAGCACAAGAAAAAAACACACTGGTGGCTTCTATGCATTTCCATTTATTTAAACTTTGCCTAAAAAGCCACAGTGAGGCACATTTTGGCACATTATAAATTTACATACGTTCCAATATCAGAAATGGCCAAAAAGGAACGCTTTTGTTTTAGGAGTGGATTTAAAAGTGTTGTTGGGTGGCAGGGCTTTACTAAGAATATGATACTATATATGAAGTTCAATTTAGAAGATGAATAGTGTATTTTTCTACAATATTTTGTTTACAGATACTCTTTTAGATTATTTAAACTGTATTATATTTGTATATATTATGTTAGGCCCATAGAACACTGTGATGCACTCATTCTTACAAAGCATTTTAAATTCTTATAAAAGAAGGACTGGGGCATTTGGGTCCCAAAGAGAAACTATTCTCCTAAAATAAATACTCTTCGAAGGTATGGTTGATTGAAGCCTTACAATAGAGGTATAAGTTTAATAATATTTTGACAATTATTAATTTGGTAGGGGCAAATTAAAGAAGAAAATCATGAAATAGCCCTTTTCAATGTATAAAAATAATAATAGTAAATATAATAATCAATAATAAACATATTTCATAAGCACATCCTTCAAACTGTAACATAAGTTCAATTACAAATGTAAAAAAAAAATCAAAGCTTAAATGTACATGGCAATTAAACAAAAAACGATTGCTAAGAATGTAATTGCTTCTCATCTTGGCAAAGAAAGAGTAAAATGAAAATGCTAAAGCATTATAGTTTATTAAAATGATTACCACCTACCTCGCTTTACACAGAGAAGAAGGAGATATTATTACCTCAAAGTGGGAAAATTATATGGTATATTTTGAACTAACCCTCCCTACTGATGGGCCATCAGTGAATAGCTTTAAAATACATTGCTGAATTCTCTACACTTAGAACAGTCTATTATGATGTTTGCATGTTGTATATTATTATTTTTTTTTATAAAAATGCATACTTGAGATGCTAAGGTGAGGCTAAAAGTCAGTTAAATGAAATTACCCCTTTTAAAGTGCCCTTCTATATTAAAGCAATTATTTATTTTCCAACTGGCATGAATATAAGAAAATAAAAATAGTTCTGTGTCGAAACAAAAATGGTTATGTCAGCATCGACAGCCTGCAAACCATCTCTTTTAATTCTTTAACAATACCACATATATCTATATCTATATATATTGTATGTTATTATATTATAGACATATATTAATTTTATTTTTTAGGTTTTGTTATTTGTAACACTAAAACTTATTCTTATACATTTATTTAGAAAGTGCAAAGGAAAATCATAGTTGAAAATACTATCATTAATATAAAAAAGCTGGTGCAGAAAGTACAGGGCTCTGGACTTGTGGGGTTACGTTCGACTTAGAAATAGTATAGGTTTGCAGAGATGATGGTCCAAACTATAATCAAAAATCTGTAATTTGCAAGCCCATATAATACACTATAGCGTATTTGAAGAATAACATTTTCTTGGGCTGATGATGAATTATTTGACATTTATTTGTAGCCTAAAAGTAGGTAAATATTTTGCGGTACTGCGGCCTGCATTTATTTAATTTGTAAATATGCAGAAAAGACGAGAAAAAGGTTTCTAACCTAAAGCACCCACAGCCTGGAAATCCACGCATGCAGTACAAGAAAGGGAAAAAGAAGCAATAGCTTTTTTTCCAGATGAGTTACTTAACAAAACAGTTTATAACAATGCAGGGATTAATTCACATTTCTTAACATTTCTCCTAATCTGAAACCTCATACACTGCAATACTCAAACCTCAAAATGTATGTTAAATCTAAATTTTATTGGTTTTCGCAGCTAAGGGAGCCTTTTACAAAGAAACCAGGAGTATGAAAGAAACTCAGAGTGTAAAATATAGTGCTTTTTGTGGATTCGTTGAGTGGGGGTGAAGATATTGACTAAAGCAAAATTATGAATTATGGCTTCACCTAAGAAATTGTGTCCTTCATAATGTCTTGCAAATATACTTTTTTGTGTGTGTTTTTTTTTTCTGGGATATTTAAAAAAGTTAAAAGAAATAAGATGAATATTTTTTAAAATAGGAGTATAGATTTCTTCTGATCTCCGAATAGAGCATTAAAATTACTACGGTCCATTTGATTGACAATTAAGTCTAGACCTAATATTTGCTAAAAAAGGCGATCTACCTCGGCTCTTTGCTCTACCGCAAAGGGTTCTGGGAATTCAGGACGGTAACTGCCAATCACAGTTAATTTGAAAGCTTTCCTTGGTAAAAAAAAATAAGGAATTTCTTTGAATAGGAAAAGTCAGAAAAACGATAATTTGCCCATTTTTTCTGACTTTTCTTCCTCCTGCCCGCACTCTATCAACAACCATCTTTTGCTGTCACAAATGAAATCATTACATCACAGTCTTAAGGAATTTCACTCCGTCCGTAAAATTCCAAATCACCCCAACTCCGCATCCAGAAAAGCATATTTAAGCTGCAGGATACATATAGCTTCAAGCTTCTGGGATTTGTAAATCTCATTTGGAACAAGAGTCCATATTAACCCTTGCAGCTCAGGAGGGGAAAGCAACCCAACGCATCATTATCCTCCCCCACTGGTTAAACAAAAAAAACTATGTTAAACAAAAAATACGCCTTCTATGCCTCTATTATGCAGTTCACACCGGATACATGGGCTTAAGGGTGTCAGTCACAGATAATATATTACATGAAAATCCATGTACTTTCTAACTAAGAATACAATTACCTATGCAAAGCACGGTGTTGGATGTGTGAGCAAGGAGGAACTTTTTTATTTTCTCACCCCACAGTAGAACTGCTTTCTCTAATTACAAATGTACCCTGCACTTACTGAAAAGAACAAAAGGAATTTTAGCTTATCTTTTCTCCGACGTCGATGATGTTACCCCATTGTAAGTATTGACTTAATAAATAATATGCTTCTTACAGGAATCTACAGTTCGGGAATTACTTTCAAATAATGGAAACTGTGTTTGGGAAAGTTAAGGGCATCTGGGTGCTTTGTATTCTCCTTTCAGTCCTTGGGAGATGCACTGTTCTACACGATACCAAAACTAGAGGCAACAACATGGCACTGGCCATTCAGCTGTTGCCCGTGAGAGTTTCATGATTTCTAATATATATATATATTTTTTTTTTTTTATCTATATAGTATATATATATAGCATATTATTATATAAGTTTAGTATAAAATGCAAAGATAGGGGTCCTAAACAGGTATTGTTTTTGAAATATACATTTGGTTTGGCTAGTGTCCATCACCTCTTCTAGCCTCTCACACAAGTATATTTTTCTATAAGGATTGATATTGTATGCAAGCGAACAGACTGGGTCTCGTTAAACTACTAGTTTAAAATGCTCTTCGGCTACTTTTGTTTTATAGACATGCTGAGCTTTCTGCACATGGGGTTCAAACGGCATTGTAGACCCTGCCTACTAAAGAAAGCTGTCCCTTTTATTTTATATACTGTGTATATATATATATTATAATATATATATATATATATTGATATAATATACTGGTATATATAATATATATATATATATATATATATGCATATATACACTTAAGCCAGTTGTTTTCCGCTGCCCTCCCGTACACCGCCTGTTTGCTCACAATAAGCTTACAATGGTGTGGGCACGCGAGCCTGACCTCCTTCCTACGTGAACAATGTTGGTAACCAAAGGAGACTTCTAAACTTCAAGGGATTCCACTGCCCTGCCTGCATTGGAGTAATATTGCCATCTAGAGGATTCCCTGTGTATTGCCTCAAGTGTATACACAATTAAATAACTTATTTTATGTTCTCATTATAGTAGGGCTTGTCAAACTCAGTTCTAAATTGCTGGAATTTTAATAAAGTGCAGGATTCCCTCTAATTGACATTTGTATCATGGTGCTAAATTATTCCGAAAACCTAGCGCCATACTTCATCCAAGATTATATTTTATATTTTTTTAATTAAAAATGTTTACATAGCTGTTATTCCTTTAGGATGCAATAAAGACAAGAACAACTTGACTTAGTCTCAATAGTCTCTCATTTTAAAACTTGTACCAGTCATCCCCTTGTAATACCACCGATTATTATATCAATAGCAAGGCATGTGACAAACTAAAATGTACAAATTCAAAATTACAGTAACAATAGATATTAACCAATATACCAAATCATGCTCACAGTCATGCTTGGGTACTTAATTTACAATGTATGGGGAGAGGCAAAGTAAGTAGGTATGATCATCAGGTGGCAGTGTATGGTGGGCGTACGTTGGGTACATAGTTGGGTACTTAGATGGCAGCGTATATTGATTTGCTGTATAATGATATATAAGATAGTATCACGAATAGTATATATATATATATATATATAGTTATTCTAGTCCTGTTCTGGCGTTATTTCTCCACATTTTTGTATCTCCAGTTTTGACTTCTGGACTTGGATTGCTCATAAGTATATTTTATTTGGATTTTCAGCTATCGGTTTTGACCCAGCTCGGACTAGGAGCGTGTTCTACTCTTTTGTTTACCTTTCTTGGTTCTTAGGATTATTCTGAAATTTGAATTTGGACTGAACTTCGATTATCCTTACCCGTAGCCCTTCTGTACTGCATTTTGGTTTACGATGTGTTTAACCTTGGCTATCATGACCTTGTTTTTGTCTCTGCTTTTTCCATGGTGTGTGTTGCTGCCAGTCTGCTGTGTGCTCCCGCTGCACATATGCAGTTATATGCTCCTAGACATAGTTCCAGGCAAATAAAAAAGAAAAAAATAGTTCTGCACTCAACTCCCAGGAAGCTGGGTGCTAGCAGGAATAAAATGGGACCGCATAAACCCTCTTGAAGTTTACAAACACTGAAAAGAATTCCAGCTCACCAAATAGCTTCCAATCCTTAGGTTACTTTATTTAGAGAAAGCAAAACAAAAAAAGCAACCTTTCGGCCAATCAGCTTGATAAAGGCCCTGTTTGGCCGAAACTTTCCGTTTTTTGTTTTGCTTTCTCAAAATAAAGTAACCTAAGG
>VKOC01020045.1:0-10532 GCA_009364415.1 Spea multiplicata | reverse complement strand
ATCATCTCTTTGGGATTGTAAGGGGAAAGAATGGTGTGTGCTTCTGTGATTGAATGTATGGAAAGTATGGTGTGTGCTTCTGCGAGTGAATGGAGATATGAAAAGCGTGTGAATGGTCAGTAATTAGGGTTGTAGCCTTGACGTGGCATTACTGCTCACGTAAGAAGTTAAATTATGGCACAAAAAGTACATATTTTCAAAAACTACACCCCTTGGCGCATCAAATGAGGGGCTGCGTGTGTTTCTAGGACAAACCTGGAGTGCGCAAGACACAAATGAACATGTCGCTATGGTTAGAAAAAACATATTTTCTAGCCAAAGCGACATATTCCATCGTTATTTGTGAACTCAACTTTTGTCCTAGAAATACATGTAACCCCCCATTTGAAGCTCCAAGGGGTGTAGTTTCTTGAAATGTGTACTTTATGTACCCTAATTTAACTTCCCAGATGTCTAGACCACTTTATCTTCAGATATGGCAGATTGGAGAATCTTGTTAAAAAATTGTCTTAAAACATTTAGGGGTGATGGCTGCATTTAGACAGCTCTAGGCAGCTGGGAAGTTAAATTATGGTACATAAAGTATATATTTTCAGAAACTACACCTCTTGGCGCATCAAATGAGGGGCTGCATGTGTTTCTAGGACAAACCTGGAGTGCGCAAGACATAAATGAACTTGTCACTTTTAATTTGTTTTTTTTTTATTTTTATTAGTGTGATATTCACTTATTTGTTGTGCACGGCAGATTTGTGATACAAATACAAGTGAGACCTCATTTGCTGAGGGTGTAGTTTCTAAAAATATATAGTTTTTGTGGCATATTTTAACATCCCGGGCAGCTAGAGCTGTTTAATAGACGGCGGCCATGCAATAAATTTAAAGATGTCTTTTGTGATAGTCTAGTAAATGTAACTTTTAGCAATAAAATATTAGAAAAACACAGTCTACTGTTCTCAATGTCTGTTTATTTTAGACTGGTTACCTACTACAAATATTTAGCAACACAGCTTTTGATATTAGGGTTTAGAAAAATAACATTACAAACTAGTTTTTATTGAGTTGGAAGTGAAAAATTACACTTTTTTCCCATTTTTGGCTGTATTTTGCAAACCTAATGAGACGTACACATATAAAAATGGTATATTTGGAATCTGCAGGGTGTGCTGAAAAAAACAATATATGGTTTGTATGGTTTATTCCCAAGAAATTGACTTTGAAACGCGTTTAAACGTGAGATGCACCAAAATGCCGAAAACCAGCGTAGCACCAGGGTGGGAAATGGCTTAGCAGCCAAGGGGTTAATGTTCCAAACAAACTATACTTGTTCAGTCTTTTTTCTAATTGTACTCTCATGAACTTTAACATTTAACATTCTGAGGCTCAAGGAGTCGGAGATTCTTGGAATATTTTTTTTGCAATTTCACCAAGCACTGCAAGGTCTGACTTTTGGGTGAATTTGCTGGGACGTGAGTGAACATGAGGACTGCCTGGGAAGTCAGGCAGGGCACCAGACTTCCAGCAGGCAGTCCTCATACAGGGCGCAGGGCATATGGCTGGAAAGCCCTCGGGCAGGGCACCGGACTTCCGGCAGGCAGTCCTCATGCAGGGCACTGGACACATGCCAGGGAGTCTTCAGACAGGGCAGACATGGTCAGGCAAGGCACGTCAATACCAGGAGTTCACGAATAACAGCAAAATCAGGACAAGCCGGGTTAAAACAAGTAGAATGCAACAGAACTACTAGAGACAGAACAAGGCCAGGAAGCAGAGGGAAACAGCAGAGGCTGAATACACTGCAATGCAAAGGCCTGGAATGATGGAATAAACAGGTATTTAAGAGGGAGGGTTGCAACCAGGTAAGCAGATGCAGCTGGTCAGGTTGTTAGCATACAGGTTACTGTGATCTGACAGGTGATCTCTAGAGGCTGCAATGGACATGACACCTAAATAGTCCAGGCTGACAGGGTGGAGTCCTGACAGGAATAGATTATGTCCTGATCTGTAAAACCATAAAACTCTCTTTTCACATAACTGTTTTTAATAAGCAACTAAACCACACCATGTGCAGGCACAGTAAAATCCCTAATTTTGTCAAACATGTTTGTTTTGTGCTGATCAAAATGTAGAGGCATTCTTTAAAGTAAACAAAAGCCCTAAAATGAGGAACTATTTCTCCTGTATATCAGTTAATTAAATACATAGACTGTAGCATATTACAGCTTCTCCAAATCACCCGTACCAGTAAAGTTTCTGATACCCATCCACACAGTATATTTCCACTTTACCTTAACCAAGAGTGCCAAAACAGTTTGTAATTGGGGGCTGTGACAATTCTTGTATCATGAGGGCCATACATGTCACATTTAGGGGTTCTAAGCACAGTCCTCTAGGGCAATCAGAGTTGGGAACACCAGCTTGTTGCAAAACAGCACTTTATTTTAACGCAAACCCCAAAACCAAATCATAAAAATAAACACCTAGCTCCCAATTGGAGCCCTCTCTAACTAAACTATGCTGGCCCAGACTGACCAGCCTAATCACCCACTAACTTGACCTCCCCGCCAGACCCAGCTAAGCCAGGCTCTGGAAAACCTCCCCCAGACATCACACACAGGTCCAGGCAGGTATTGCCTCACTTGGCTCAGGGATGGTCTTCTTCAGGGCCTCTCCTTGCCCTTGGAGCTCAGGGAAACTTCCTCTTCCCCCAACAATCTCTCTGAGTATCAGACTCCAGGGGTTTTTAATGCCCAGCACCTGTGCCTGGCGCGGCCCCCATTTTTTTCCCAGTTGTTTTGTCAGGAACCCTTCATGTTATCGGAGTTTTGTAACAATGCATAAAGCAGGCATATTTAATTAAAAACGCCCTTTTTTGTACAAATCTGAATGCACAAGTCTAGTTTAAATGATAAACTAATGATAATCACACCCCACTAGGAATGGGAGGGTGAGGGGGCTATAACTGGGGACTATTCTCCCATAAAGGTATCATTCAAACTCCATTTGTCTCCTATAATTCTACGGCTAACACGGTACCAACTCTCATCTTTTATTCTCCCATAGTCATTTTGGGACTGTTAATGTAAGTTAGCCTTAGTAATTTGTTAGTTGGACTTTTGTTTCCTACTAGAAACATCCATTGTTCCAAGCTGTTTAGTGTATAGACCCTTTTGACATCTAAATTGATCTTTGGACAGGGCACAGTAAAATACCATACCTAGATTGTAAGTTCCTGCAGGAACAGGGCCCTTCATTACTCTTGTATCTGTATGTCAATTGCTGTATTGTACTTGTCATTAGCTGTAACATTTTCATCTTTGTACAGCGCTGCAGAATCTGTTGGCGCCTTATGAATAAAGTATAATAATAATAATACCATTGAGGTGTATAACTGCAAAAATTTGCTTATAGTCCCCTGTGTGACCTATAGTGTTATCCTTGTCCCTTACCTCATTGTGTAGAGAAGAGTTCCATTGTCAATGAGCCTCAAAAGCTTGTTTGGCGTTGTCATATTGTGGGCTACTGATTTTTTTCCATTGTGAAAGAAGGTATCTGGGGTCCAGATCTTGCTGGCAAGTAGATTATTGAGAGGCAGTGTCTTCATGGGTCCATTAAATTTTAACCTTTCATCCAGCCAGCTTTGCCTGAAGAAAACGTCTACAGTGTACTCCTAATGGGATAAAGGAACAACATGGTACATGTAAAAGAATAACCATTTTATAGATATTTATTGTGGCATAACTGGAAGATCCTGGAAGAAAATTAGATGACTTGAAATTCTCTATGAAAGTTCAGCATAATAAAAGCTTGTCCTCATTCAAGAATTAGTAAAACATAAAGACATTAAAAACAAACAATTATCTATTCTAAAAAGGTGATGCCCAAGTACTAAAAAGATGGCACCTCTATCCACTAAGTTCCAACTTGCAAATTCACCAGCACCCATTGTATTTTTTTCTGTTTTTCTTTTAATTCTTTTTTTGGATTAAGATATATAAACCTTTTTTCTCATTTTACTAGAGGAATTTAGGAATAGTGGAGTAGGTAGGTTCTAAGTTACCCGACCCTTCCCATCCTATAAATCAGGGATTGGGGGGGTGGAAGGTGGATGGCAAAGATACCATATACATTAACCCCTCATCTCATTGGATGTATTTTCATCATTCAATCCCTTATCCCACAAAGCAAAGGGTAAGGGAAAGGGGAACATAAATTAACATACTCCTCATAGAATATTTATTTAGCCAACACACCTCCTTGCAGTGCAAGAGAATTGTCAACCTACTGTTGGGACCTCCATTTTTTAACATTTAAAATATGTTATAGTGGGACAATGTTAATTTTGCAAATCATAGGCGAGGTCACACAAGTTCACATACTCCCAATTGTTAAATATAAAGCCATGGATACTTGCATGCATCTGCAACAACTCGCAGATTAATGAACAGTGGAATAGAGTCTGGTCAGCCAAGTTAACCCATAAGTTAACTGACCACTTAACACCTTAATTAATAGACACAAAAAAAGTTAATATGCATGTTAATAAACAACTTTTAAAACATGTAGACCATTTAAACTTTGCGAAGGACATGAAATACTCCAGCCTTATGTTGGAAAAGCTCAATGAGTACCATACAGAGTTTGGGGTTTATTCACTAAACGGAGAATGTTAGTAGAATTTGCAGCAGAGTTATGATTTCAGCTCCCTGAATTTACATTGCATTATAAAGCGTTCTCCCTGAAGTGATTTACTCCTGCGTATGTTATGTGCTTTTCTTAGAGCAAGGGCCCGCTGAGGTCGGAGCTACTTAATGCACAGAAAAGTTAAATGGAACTACATCTTTCCAGCAATATCTTCCCATTGCATCACATTTTTAAAATGTAATTTTTTTTCAAATTTGGCATGGTAGGCTAATAACTGCAATAGTTGTCACAGATACTGATTATCCCCCCAAAATTATATTTTTATGAACAGTAGATAAGTCAAGGTGTACTACTAGGGTAATTTTGACACTTTTCAAACAGGAATTTTATCACCAATTGCTGCCAAATTTTGAGGTATTTTTATATTCTTGTGGGGGGTTTTCCATATATTGCAATGTTGCTCTAGATTTCATATTATATTTTGCATAGAGTATGTGGAACTGCAGAAAAAAATTGTGTTCACCAAAATCCTCCAGTTCCAACAAGGTCCAGGCAGACCATCAGCAGCAGAGCCCCGTACAAAAAGGGAATTAACGCCCTCTCATGGAGCGATCAGGCAGCAGGGGGTGTTGTGTCAGGTCCCCACACTTGTGTGGGGGCCCAATCAACACTCAACCCCCTTTCCTAAAGCTTCCTGTGGCAGCTGAAAATGTGATTGCTGGTTTTCCGGCAATCGCGTTTTCAGCCTACAGAATCACTTTGTGGGAGTGATCACAGGCTCGGGGGCAGGCTCGGAGTGGTTGTGTTGGTCTTCCCATACACCTGGGCAGAAAGCAGGAGCAGTGCCCCTGCGATCACCACAATTGTGCCGATGTGGGGGTATTTTTTGGGGATGACGTACCTGGTACATCCCAGTCTGCAGGGAACATGTAGCCAGGAAGTACCAGGTACGTCCTGGTATGGAAGGGGTTAATTGAGACATCTATATTTGTGGCCGTCAGGATATCACATTTGCTATCGTTTACATTTATATTTATTGATACTTTTTGGACATTTGTATTTACCTATTATTTATTTGTATTTATAGTGCCAGCTCTTTTTGCTAATCAGGCATAGTTTTTTGGGGGGGTTTTTAACACAAGAGAAGCAAACACACACCACTGGTGTAAATGAATAAATAATACCTTCCCTAATTAGGCTGCAGCTCCCAAGCGTTCCTCCAACACTCCAATCTGTACACGAGACAAGTTTGAATGATACCTTTATTGGCTAATTGAGTAAATATAGATTGCCACCTTTCAAGACCTCTCAGGTCCCTTCATCAGGCATGATATACAACAATGTGAAAGACCTCTTTTTATCAGTCAAATAACATGGTTACAAGTGGGAAAAAGATAACATCAAAATGTCTAAGACAAGGTTCTTTGATCAGTCAATGTTAAAATCAGAGGTGGATTGGAGTCATAAAAGGAGGTGTCAGGAGGTATTCATAACTCTAATGGGGTCAGGTTGTGTGTATGTCCGGTTTGTTAATCTACAAAGTGATAATGGGATACAAATTCTCTATCCCGGTTGAGGCCAGCATTTAAAGAGTTAAATTTAAGTAATAATTTAACCTCCCATATTTTTCTCTCCCTCTGAGTTCTGTACAGTCCCATTAATACAACCAGTCTGATGTCACTGAAGCTATGTCCATTTTGGCAAAACAGTTCTCCCACTGGTGTCTCTGTTCTCTTGTTGTTGATGTTGAATTTGTGTGAATTAACCGTTTTATGCAATGGCTGGCCTGTTTCACCCACATAGAGGGCTGTTGGACACATTGCACACATAATAAGGTAAACCACATTAGAAGATTTGTGTCCACCATTGATCTTATGGAGTGTATTAGAATTTGGTATAGGCACCATGTCCACAGTGTGGATGTGTGTGCATGTTTTACACCTTCCTTGTAGGCAGGGGAAAGTGCCATTTTTTGTGGACTTGTTCAGGGAACCCTGGTTAATAGTTGTTTAAGATTGGGTACTGTCTGAAAGAAAGTAGGAGAGGCTGTGGAAAAATTTCCCTGAGTCTGTCATCGGTGGGTAGTGTTGCTTGAAGTTCTTTAGATATTTTGCGTAGAGCTTCTACCTGGGGGTGGTAAGTGACAACCAGAGGCACACGGGTTCCAGTATGATGTTCTTTGTACTTTAGTAATTTTTTTCCGGGAATGTTGGTGGCTTTCTGTATCTGGTTGTCAATAATCCTGGCATTGTAGCCCTGGTTCATAAAGATCTGCTGTATCAGAACAGATGAGGTTGTATCTTATGGCCTGGCTGTATATGATAGAGGTTTTTGTATGTTTAGGGTGGGAGCTGTTGTTTTCAAGGTGTGGATGGTATTGTTCTTAATGCTGATGGTGGTGTCCAGGAAGTTTACTTCTGTGGGTGAGTGGCTGATTGTGAGGTTGATGGTGGGGTGGAATGCGTTGTAGTTCTCGTGGAAGGTGAGTTCTCTGGTGGTCCAGATGATTAGAATATCATCTATATAGCGAAGGTACACCAGGGGTTTTGTTTGGCAGGTGGATATGAAATCTTCTTTTAATTTCGCCATAAAGAGGTTGGCGTATTGTGGTGCCATTCGAGTACCCATCGCAGTCCCAGTTTTCTGGATGCAGAGGTCCTGTCCCGACCTAAAATAGTTGTAGTTAAGTATAAATTGAATGAGCTGCGTAACTGATTCAGTGTCCATGTTGTGTCAGTTCAGGTATTCCTGGCATGCTGCTATGCCATCTCTATGTGGGACGTTAGTATATAGGGATTCAATGTCCATGGTGGCCAGGAGAGTGTTCTGTGGGAGTGGGCCCAGGTTAGCCAGTTTGTTTAAGAGGTCTGTGGTGTCCTGAAGGAAGCTGGGTGTTTGTTGTACTAGTGGTTGCAGGGTGTTTTCTATCCAGCCAGATATATTATCTGTCAGTGTACCAATTCCTGAGATGATGGGTCTCCCGCAGTTGCCTTCTTTGTGTATTTTGGGTAGCATGTAGAATGAGCCCAATTTTGGATCTTCAGGTATTAGTGGTTTTAGCTGGTCTTTAATGGTGTGTGGCAGTTTTTGTATTATCTTATTGAGTTGTTTAGTAAATTCCTTGGTGGGATCATCCTGTAGCTTCACATAGTGTCTTTCATGTACAGGTTGACGTGCAAATAGCGCAGTTGTCTAAGAGAACTACCCTTTCTATAGGACAAGTGGCTGGTCTCAAGGACTCCATGGACAAAAAAGCTGAAACTGCTGGTAGAAGAATTTTTCAGGCATCCGAGTTTCAGTGTAAAGCGGCGTCAGCTGGTGCAGACATAGCCAGAGCTCAGGGTCTATGCATCCAGAAGCTGGAAGAGCATTCATTAGAAGATGCAGATACAGACATTACACACCTTTTAAAGAAATCTAACAAGTTCCTAATTGATACGGTAGAGGAATTCGTGAAGCTTTCTGCACAGAATATGGGTCTTTCAGAAGAGCAGTATGGCTCAGGTCAAGGAATGCAGATACGGCATCTCAATTGGCACTGTGCGATCTCCCCTTTAAAAAAGGTAAGGTTATTTGGATCTCTTCAAACAAATGTCTGATACTAAGAGAGCTCTTCCACAAGACCTGAGACCAAGATGGAATCAGATATATATCCAAACAAACTAAGATATCTATTTTTGGAGGCAAAACAGAGAAGGAAGATTTCAGGCAAAACCCGCTAGACAAGAAAAGCCAAGAAAATTCTGACAGAGTGGGAGGTCGCCTTCAGGTATTCCAGAACACGTGGTTCCGGACTACAAACAACTCATGGATCTGACAAACAATATCAGAAGGCTAAAAGATCAGATTTTTCAAGGCACGCAATCACTTCCTTGTTTCTTCCTACCCACCCATAAGCAGGAACACGGCATTAGTGGCAGCAACATCCAAACTCCTCAAGAAAAAAGTCATTGAAAAAGTGCCAAGAAAGCAACAATTCCGGGGTGTTTATTCCCATTTCTTGTTGGTTCCAAAACCAGATGGTTCATTCTGCCCAGTACTAGATCTAAAATGCATCAATCACTGCATAGCATATCAGCGCTTCACTCATATCATCCAAAGAGGGAACTATATGGTCACGTTGGATTTTAAGGATGCATATCTGCACGTACCAATGGCAGTAAGGTTCACGATAAAAACGGGAAGGGACAAAGCACTACCCTTCCGCCTTTCAACAGCTCCAACAATTTTTACCAAACTTCTCAGTCCGTTGGTGGAAGGTCAGAGCAAATCTTTCCAAGGGTCTCTCTTTCCAGCAGAAAAAATGGAAAATCACAACTGATGCATCAGAAACCATCTGGGGCACCCACATCCAGCTCCAGATGGCCCAAGAGAACTGGACACTACAGGAATCAGTCCAATCCTAATTACAGAGAACTAAAGACAGTATTCCAGGCTCTGCAAGTTTTCAAACCATGGCTATCAGTCAAAACAGTGAGGCTTCAATCAGACAATAGCACCACAGACGGGGGGCACAAAGGTCTGGAGTCTTCAGTGCCTCTGTTCAGAGATTATGTTATGGGCACAACAGAACCTGAAGGTGCTTTCGACATGTCATATCAGAGCAATGTTCTAGCAGACAACCTAAGCAGAAGACAATGCTCCCAGGCAGAATGGTCACTAGATCCACGTATCTTCAATACGATAGTCTAGCTGGTAGTCTAGTCTCCGAGAAGTAGATTTAATGGCAACAAGAATGAACCGAAAGGTACCGCTGTTAGTCTCCTTATACAAGATGGACCATCCTCATTTTCTGGATAGACTGGCCATGAAGTAGCAGTTCAAGCTGGCATACATCTTCTCCCCAGTGGCCCTAATTCCTTGTGTTCTTCAGAAGATCAAAGCAGACAAAGCACGATAGTTTTGGCTATCCTTCTATTCTGACCGAACAGGAATTGGTTTACAGACCTCCGTCAACTCAATACTTTATCCCCTAGCCTACCATATCGAAGAAAAGAAGAAAGAAAAGAAACAGACACCTACAATCATACCTCATACCTAAAGAGCTCAAAACTACCGTATATTCCGGCGTATAAGACGACTGGGCGTATAAGACGACCCCCAACTTTTACCGTACAAATATAGAGTTTGGACTATACTCACCGTATAAGACTACCCCTCTACCCAGCATACAACAACCAGCCAATCATGGCAAGCAATGTACCTTACCGGTGATTTGCTGACATATACATACATGCACTGCCCTTACACACACACACACATATATACAATATATATATGCTGTGTGTGGTGTGTGTGTATATATATATATATATATATATATATGTATATATCTACACACATGCCTGTCCATACATACACATACCTCCCTTTACACACACATGTATATGTATGTGTATATATATTGTGGCAGGATGGCCCACTCAAAACAAGAAACTCCAGACACCAGCGGAATAAAAGCACAATGTTGTTTATTTGCAGCTTGCTGTAAGGTCCACAGTGTTGCACTTCACAGGGTCATATAAATAAACCAAAACAAAAACAAATCCTACTCCATCTTGGAGACTAACTATACAAGGTTCTTTACCTCACTAACTAACCGGCCAGCTAACCCAGTCCCAGTCATAAAAGTAATAGCAACAGTACAACACAGTATCTCTGGACCGTACCTTTATAAAGTCTGAGGGCCTCTGGCTTGACTGCCTCTCTCTCTGTTCTCAGACAACTAATGCCTGTAACGACCGCCCTTCAAACACCTGAGTGCAGGTAAATTAGCTCCACCTGCCGACCTCCCAGTAATTAACCCCCTCATGCTGGGAATAATGAGCGTTCTAACCTGCTACTGATGTACACAGACTCAGTTACCTGCCACAATATATATATATATAT